>VXAK01027088.1:1967-67691 GCA_013399435.1 Arenaria interpres | reverse complement strand
CCTACTGCATCGGATAAGAGGAGAAATGCTTTTGTCTGGATGATAATAATAACAAGAAAATGAAGGGAAAATTTTGCGGGAAGAATGAAAGGCAAAGATGGAAGGAAAAAGTGTCAGTTTGAAACTTGCCTCCATATAGAGACTCTGCTGTCAGATTCAGGTAACAACACTTCTAGCACAGCCAGAAACAGGATGCTTTTCAAGAGTGGAAATAGCTGAAAAAAATCCCCAAAATGTGTTTGAAAATGGCTAGAGATTTTCTGGGTTATTGATATGGCAGGAAGAGTAGTCTAGTGGTAGTTCATTCTTATGGAAGAATCTACTCTTTCATCAATTTATAATTTCAGTAAGAGATATCATTCCTGATAGACAGACACAGCATACTAATTACCATATAATTTTACAGCTTTATACATATCATTGACTTTAAATGACACGTACATTTATTTAATTTGCCTTTAATCAGAACTTCCCTAGGAGATGTATTTGCATACTAAAGGTATAATTCTCAGCAGTTAGAGGCCTGAAATCTTGTGTGTCACCGAGCTGTGTCTAAATTCCTTGGTAACTAGATTGCATAGCTGAAAAGGGATGACACCTCTCTTTAGAAGGTTATAAGACCTACAGTATATCACATACATTGATACAGGAAGAGATAAAATTTTATAATGTAAATAAGTTTTTTAAATGCACAGAAGAGTAATTTTTCTAGCCATTATTTATTCTAGTATATCAATTTAAGGGATAACACTACCTAGAAACATGGTTCAGAGTTGAAGAAAGTCAGTTCTGAATCTCTGAAAGTGTGCAACTGCAATTTTTTCTGCTTGATTTCCAGTTCTCAAACAGCAAAACATTGCACAAGTCCAAAGCTGCTTCATTTTCACATTTGGATATCTTTAATGTAATAAAATAAAGCTTCTGGCAATTCTTGTCATGTTAAACATATCATTCCTTAAGTGTTGTATATTTCAAGTGAAGATTCTGACATAATACTCAGAATATACCATTCAATATCATTTAACACGTGGCCTACTTAAGCAGAACTTAAATATCTTTAAAAAAATTCACATGATAACATGACTGTTTTTCCTGTGTCTTATTAGTGAACAAGGCTTGATACTGATATTCACAGACTTTGTCATATGATTTTTACATTATTGTTCTGTTTTCCAAAAGGAACATTTAAGCATCGTTATATCAGAATAAAGACCAGCAACTCCTACATTGGTAGAAAAATTTATAATAACTTTAGAATCAGAACTGTGAAACTATTATACATTCCTAAATTTCCTTGTGAGGAAGTTTGTTGTACATTCAAATGAAATATTTTAATATGGAATTGTATATTAATATTTCATTGCATATATATGCATTTTGTGATTAACTAATAAATAACATAGAATGCCTTACAGCATTTTGTGCTGGAAATTAAAAACTACTGTAATGAATATTGTTTGTAGAAAAAGATCAGTGCAAGAAATGTAATACAATAAATACTGTTAAATAGCATCTCTTTCACAGTTCTCATATTCAAAGCAGTGCCAGGTAATTACAGGCTGTTAGTTTTTGTCTTCACAAACAAGTAACTGCGCACACAAACTGGGTTCTTAATCAATGTCACTAAGAGTTTGATAAGCCTTCTGCTGTAGAATTCATACCACTAAAATGTAGTGAAATAAAGCTCAGCCTAAATGGCAACCCATATGTTGTTAAGAGCAGGTGTAATTTAAATTGCTGTCAGAGGCTTACCTCAAAGCTCAACTTAGACCTAATAAAAGACTTTGGATCAGGAATCTGCTTTTTGGTTTTGCAGCACTAGACTAGTCTTAACTTCAGATGATCAAGGACCACATGTGGTATGGAGCTCCCCTTCCCGGGACAAATAGAGGAGGTGGCTGTCACCAGCTGTTGCCAGATCATTTTGGAGATGCAAAAGTGGCTCATTCACAGGCTGTCTGAATCTACCATGAAACATCAGGTTTGTAAGACATGTAAAAAGAGATCCCCGGTAATTTTAAGGCAGCATACTTATAGGTTGTAATTAGGCTATATCTTATTTGCTGCATCCATCTCAGCAATTGCCTTTGCTTCAGCCTCATGTAGAGGAAGACTGTCAGGTTATTTCCAGATGCACTGTTCAAACTGCTACTCTCCAACATGCACTTTTCATGTGAATAACGAAAACAGGGAAGTAGAAAGGAAATGGTAATGTATTTTCATTTTAATCCCAAAATTGTATTTCAGAAAAATCTCTGTTGTACAAGCTTGTACCAATGTGACTCAACTGAGTATATTGTCTTGTATCTAAGAAGATCACTCTAAAGTAAGAATATTACTTTCATGAACAAAAGGAGTAAAATGTTTTATTTTGGGCAGTTCTCACTGTTATAAATTCATTCCTTTTTCCTCTCCATTCCTCTCATTCTTTAGTAATATACTTCATAATTTTGACAGTATCATAAACCTAGGTAATAGTCAAACGAATAACATCCTGAAAGTGTGAGGGACATTTAAAAAAAAAAAAAAAGACAACCACCACACTAGCAGGAAAAACCTTACTTCCAGAGCTAGAGATGTAACTTTGATGGAGAGTGGAAGAAAAATGCTTTCATAAAAGAGCCAATCTTACAAAACCAGCAATCTCTAAGAATACTGTGACATAGTACATAAATCTTTACAACTTACTTTTTTCTTATATCTTAAAGAAGGAAAATCCCATTACAATCAAAACTCTTGTCTGATGTGCAAGAGCCCAGAGTAATAACTGGAGTTTTTAACATCACAGCTCTTTGTAGCAGACACTTCAAAGTTTTAATCTAAATTCTGATTCAGAATTGCATAAATTACAGTTATGGAAATGTCTCTTTCAATCTGCCTGAAAATACATACAGATTTTCAGAGAAAGACTTAACCCTTTGACTTTTTAGCTCAACGTTACTTCCACCTTCATAGTCTGAAGTTTGAAGAATATTTGTATAGATTTTAATTTCATAATGAAAACTTTCTAATTTACAGTCTCTTGAAATTTTTTTCTCCTTTGTCTATCAGCAAAGAACAACTGTGTTTTTAACAAAGTTCAGTCACATATATACACACCATTCTCCTTCCTTTTTCTGGAAAACTAATGAAAACAATACAATGACTAGGATTTCCATACCAGGCATGGGGGAAGAGAGTGGGAAGAGAGGGCTGCAGAGGTGTATTAAGATTTGAAATTTGAAGTTAGGAAAGAAATATTTCTACAGAAAATTACGAATCATAAGCCTGAAAACAGGACAATTCATAAGGAGAGAAGGGCAGTCCAAGCACCTAACTCTTGATTGTCTGAGCATCTGGACACAACAAAAAATTTAGCTGCCTGTTTTCCTTCACCGGTCTTCATGTACTCTGACTACCACAAAACATGCAGGTCTGTTGAATCAGCATATTCACTCAAATAGAAGAAAGGCTATTCTAATGCCAGCTTTCCAGGCATCAAGTAATTTGCAGCTGTTTTTTGACACTTCTATTGAGTTTCAGCTCTTCTGGAAGCACAGCGAGCTCTCACACAATGGGTACCACATCTGCAATGTGAATCATCGCAATGGGTACCATATCTGGAACTTTTTGGGAGAACAAATTTCTCAAATGTTGAATCTTCCTGGTCAAATCTAATTTTATATTGAATTTTAAAAAAGCACCACATATGGCAACAAGAAAAGGGAGATAGGGAGCAAAGAATCCAAATTACTCCTTTGAATAGTTGAAGATTACTTTCTGAATAAAAATACTGGTTATCCTTTTTGAGTTACCCTTAGTTAACGTCACAGATGAAGGAAGACAAAAATAGGTGTAATACTTACGAAAATGAACTATACTGTTATTACTTAAGGCTGTAATCTTCTGGTTTAAACAACTGGAAAAATTGCTAGGTTTAGCAAGACATCTCCAGCTTCTCCAGCTTACTGAAAATGTTACAAAAAATAATTAAGACCCTGGCACTCCAGAAATCTAACTTTTCTTAGAAATCTTCAGTACAGATTAAAGCAGGAAAAAGGTGTTGGTGTGTATTAGCGCAAATTAATGAAAATGGGTTTTCTCCTTCAATGAATAATCTGAAGGGTAACAAAATATAGTGGCAGATTTGTATTGTGACTGGTTGATTATGTTGATTGGATTGATGACATTAGACCCATTTGCTCAATATTAGAAGATCTTGTAGGCCAGATGAGCAATGCAGATGATTTGAATTTTGTGGGGTACATTTTATTCCAACCAAAAATAATTTTGTGTATCCCATGTAATATACACCAGTGAGACAATTAATGATGTTACTATAGTAAACTACAGAGAATTCAGCAAGGCAAGAATATGACTACTTATATTTTCCCATCTAGTTAGTGATATTACTGTGCAGTATTAACAATCCAGTTGATTTTTATCAGATGTCTTACAATATACAGCTGCTGTAAAACACTTGTGTTCCTGTCATTTGAGGCCTATATAATGAATTTTCATCTTACATTAAAATAAGTTTCTGCCACTCATAAGTGTAAATAACAAACAAAAAAAGATAAAGCATGCACTTTTCCCAATAAACAAAGCATGTCTTCACTTATCCTATTGCTAAGTTATGCTAGAATTTTGTTTCAAAAATCTGCTGAAGGCAAAAAGGAGTCAAGTTCCTGGACTTTTTATCGATTCTTATAAACTTTCATCTTAGATTTGATTCTAAAAGAAACTTTATTTCTGGAGGAAATCAAGCTTATTCAGCAAAAAGAAGATGATGTGAATACATTCTTAATTCAGTGAACAATGAGACAAAGAGACTACTGGCTTCTTAAATTTAACACGAAGTATAGAAAAAACAAGAGCAATTAGCAGAGTAAATGCAAAAAATATCATTGTAGCTAAAAGGCCTCCCCAGGACAAAAGAAGCCAACATTTTTAAATACTCCAGACCATAATCAAACAAGGCATTTCAACTTTGAGCCTATAAATCGTGTTTTGAATTACCCTAAAAAGATTTTCAATATGGCTTTTTTAATTATTCAAGCATAATGTAAAGTATTGTAGTCAGTAGTTTAGTGCTGGTTGTTTCAGTAGAAGAAATAAACATATATACAAATAGTGAAGAAAAGCAGCTGTGTAAAGTTCAGTCTGGCTTAGGTTTGAATTCAGGGGTGATGATGTAAGAATAATTTCACCACTGCTATTCTTTTAGCTAATATTCACCTGCCAGGGAAATGGGAGAATAAGTGAATGGACATGTTTTTCTAGAAGGAAGAAGTGCCACACACACCCCTACCCCTCCAACCCCGTTTCATTCCCATGGCTAGCTTTTGACTTCAATAAAATTGCCGTGCCTCCCTATCTCACTGTCTTCAAGTCATTCAGAGCAGGTATTGACAAAAATCTGTCTAATAGAAGAATTAAAAAAACGTTTAAAGGCAGGTTTGGAAGAAATATCACAAAATAAATCAAGGTATTTTCTAATAGTGAAACTTCCTTTTTTATATGCTGAAGAAACTTTTTACGGAAGGCTTATTCATGTTAGCAGATCATCTGAGAAACATTAAGTAATGGATGGTGCCAGAAAGATCTGTTGCTTATTCATATTCTTCCTACTCTCTTCTTGTGCTTGGCTGCATGCTTATAACTTATGCCTTGCTGTCCATTTGACTGATTTTTCTTTCAGCAGTGCCACTGATAGGAGAAGAGATAGATACATTTGAATTCCTAAGCCTTCTCACCACTGCAGGAATACAGCATCTGGCTTAGAAGCCTAAGATAAATACAAACAAAAATCTTCCAGGAAGAATGATTTTCCTCTCGGTGCTACTAAAGCTGCTAAGCCGAGCGTCTGTTGCTGAGGAGAAAATTCTGCGACGTTCCCAAGCACAGTGAGCTCAGCAAGCAAAGCTACCGAATGGCGGCAGAGTTATCCTCAACTTGTCATGCAGAGGACGAAGGAGTGGAGGCAGATAAACAAACTGATTTCTTACTTGTTTTCAAGTGATGTGGAAGGGCTTTGGTGCAGAAGCCTTAGTGAAGGAAGCCGTCTCCAAAGATTACAGAAAACCTGCCTTATCCTGTGAGAAACCACAAACAGCAGTACACATAAAACAGAGCCCTGTGAATATGGTCACCACCAGTTATGTGTAAGTTATCCTCTGAGATTGAAACCACAGTGCTGTGCCACAAATGCAGGACAAAGCAAGGGGCAGGATGCTCACCCTGTCTTTTTGCCAGTGGTCACTGTCCTGCTGCAAATCAATCTCCTTTCTTAAATCATAAAAGAATCATTCAGGAATCCCCAAATCATTGAGGTTGGAAGGCATGTCTGGAGATCCTCCGGTCCCAAACCCTGCTCAAAGTCACCCAGAGCTGGCGGCTCAGGACCATGTCCAGTTGTGTTTTGAATACCTGCACACATGAAGACTTCGCCGTCTCTCTGAGCAGCCTATTCCAGTGTTTGACCACCCTCACAAAGAAAAAATTTTGCTTATGTTTAAATGTAATTTCCTGTATTACAGTTTGTGCCCGTTGCCTCTTGTCCTGTCACTGGGCACCACTGAGCAGAGCTGGGCTCCATCTTCTTTATTCATCCACAGGTGTTTAGACACATGAAGCCCAGCCCTCTCAGCCTCTCCTCACATGACAGATGCTCCAATCCCTGAATTATCTTCATGGCCTCTTGCTGGACTTGCTCCCATATGTCCATGTCTTGTGCTGTGAGCCCAGAGCTGGACCAAGCACTCCAGATGAGTCTCAGCAGTGCTGAGTGGAGGGGGAGGATCATGTCCTTCCTTGCTCTGCCTAAATGCAGACCAGGATGCTGTTGGCCCTCTTTGCTGCAAAGCTGCATTGCTGGCTCATGGTCAGCTTGATGTCCATCAGGACACCAGGTCTTCTTCTGCAAAGCTGATTTCCAGCCAGTCAGCCTCAAGCATGTACTACTGCAATGGGGTTATTTCTGCCCCAGTGCAGGACTTTGCATCTCTCTACACTAAGATCTTCCTTGTTCCAGACTTTCCCACTAGTTCCAGGGTCCTTAAATTTTTAAGACCTTCAGATCTATCAAGGTTTCTTGAGAGCATTATCAGTAACCCCCCTCTGCTTTCTGTTCTCCAGCAGGGAAGTTGAAGGAGTCTTTGGAAACATCAGTAAGTAGTATTTAGATCTCTGTATCAATCATCTGTGATGGAGGTAAAAAAGCATCTGTATGATTTTATAGGACAGAAAAGGAACAGGGATGTATGGAAAGTTTTTTTGTACTTTGATAATCCCAGCACATTCTGTTACAATGTATCTCCTAGAATGTGCCATACCGAATGTTTTGGCAATAAGATCTGCCCCCAGCCTTCTCAAAGCTGAACAATCCCAGCACTCTGCCTCTCCTCATCTCCTATCTGCTTCAGCCTTCCTCTTAATTTTCAGTGGCTCTCCACAGCTACTTGGAGAGAAACAGGAGGGAGTTTCCAGTAAGTTTCATCTCTATGAAAAGCTAAAGGGAAAGAGCTCTCCAGTCAGTGAAAGAGCAGCGTGCAGACTTGATAGAAGTATCCAAGAAGGCAATGAAGGAGAAATCTAGGACACCTCCTTTCATGTACAGTAGAATGGCATTTTAAGAATTTTTATTATGAATGAGAGTAACATGGCAGTGGTCCCCATGCTGCACTGAAATCCAGAGACAAAGAGCCTTTATGAATGGTTGAGTAACAGTGTACAGAGAAAGGATCGTCTTTTCTTGAGAACAGGGAAATATTTTGGCATACAAATGAGCCTGCTGAGCAGTGAGCTCTACTTAAAACAGTAAGGAATGTGCCTGACTGCCACTTAGAAACTCTGGAGTATGGACTAGCAAACTCTGTGGGATTATGTAGCTATTAAAGGTTAAGTCCTTAATATACATTTTGGAAAAAAAAAAAAAAAGAAGAAGTCATATACAGAAGACATCATAGATATGCACAACTGTTTTTATACAAATGATAATATAGTATAAACTAAAATGAGTGCCAGGTTTTAAATAAAATTATTAATGTGGTCCTTGTTACTGAAGTGACAATATGCAGAATGTTATTGTAACACAATACAAATGATGTTGGATTGTAAATAAAAGATGCCACTAGTCCAAAAACTTCACAAGAGACGGATCTCTTTAGTAAGTCATATCTATAAGATACGTTTCAAGATGTGACTACAAAAGAGCCACTATTTAATAGTAATGATAAAATATTTATTCAACGTCCCTTCATGAGGAAAGGAAAAATGCAAATAAAATCTGTTAAAGTTTAATTTAGGACAACAGGAATAGTCTAAAAGTAAGGGAGACAGTTAAAGTAAATGAAAGGAACAAGCAAAAAGATAAAATGACATCACAGAAGAGTCTTGAAATATAACCACATCAGGCCAATTAGCACTTTGTAGAAGCTGGGTAAAAACACAGCTTTCAAATGAAGTGATTTCTCCATAGATCTTGCATTTTAGTGAGACAAATTAAAAGCACAGTGTTTTGTAATTTCCAGTAACTTGTACATAGTCTACAATGCTTGACACAAGCAAGTGTTGGTCCACCTCTAAGGCTACATGAAAGTTTAATAATATAGTTAGAACTAGTTTCAATTAAAATTATTGGTCCTGGTACTTTCTATTTTTATTGAGTATATTTACTTAGTATTACAATAAACTTATTTAACACTTGCAAATAATCACCAAATTATGCCAATCACCAAAACTGTTATCAATGTGTCTAGTGAGCACCAGAAAACTCCGGCAAGGATCTCTCTTTTAGTATTTATTTACTTCAGTGCATCTCAAAGTCCTGATGCATTTGGTATAAAAACACAGCTCTTCAAAATCTTCTAACAAAATATTATTTTGCTTAAATAAGTATTTCTTACGCAAGTGTCACAATAAATAACCAGGATCTCCCATAAAGTAGGAGGGGAAAAAGAAAGTAGGTTAATTAACGGAGGTGGAACAGAGGCAAAGCAGAGTCAAATTAGAAGGAAGCACGGGATTTGGGGATGAAAGAAAAATCACACGGTTAATATGATCAGACAGGAAAAAAAAGAAAGAGGTGGGGATAAATCCCCTAACCCAAACATTACTGACTAAACAGGAAAAAAACTAGAAAATTGGAAAAGCTCTAGCAATCTCAGTCTTCTTAACAAATCACAGGATTTGGGTACAAAGTTACTGAATGGTGGATGTCTGCAGTACCTGTCTGTATGTAAGACCTCAGCCTCCTGCAAACCTGCTGTCTTGCAAAGTAGCTCAGCTGATGAAAAACCTAACATGAAAGCTAGGGTAACTTTTGACTGTTTTGTTTTTGTAACCAAGATAAGACCTACAAAATGTACCCATTTCCAGTCTGATTAGCATATTTTATAACACTGTAACAAAAAACAGTGTACAATTCAAAGTTGCATATGAAGAATAAGCATTTTTAAAAGATCTAAGAACTTGCTGAACAATCAGTAGAGTAAAAGGACATAGGACATTCTCCTATGATAAATAGTTAATGACCAGTTAATTTATCACATTATCAATTAATAACATATATTCTAGTCACTTAAAGTAAAACATTGGCCCCATAAGTTTATATGTGTCCCAAAACTGGAGAGAGGAAATTGTAATACAGAAGCACTGTTATTTTTAAAGAGGGTATTTGTTCCGCTGCATAGAAGTTCCAACTGATCCCTGTAAACACATTTGCAGTAAACGAACTAGTTTTCAAAAATTAAAATTATTTGGCAATTGAACAGCTGTGTGCATGAATACTCAGATTCAGAATACAATGCCAGATTTGCATTTATCTCAGAACTGTATTTTAACTGAAGTCTGACTGCAATGAAAAGCACTATGCTTTGCGAAAAACTTCTAGCGATTGGCTCAAATCCAACCTCATAGTCTAACAGAACTGGCAGAGGTCTTTCCATCTGTTTACAGTCTTTTGCCCATCATGGATGAGATTAAGAAGAAATCTGCAGTGCAAAATGCAATAAAGTGGCTTCTCACATTTACATAATACATCACTTATCCATAATATTTTAATGGCAAAAGCTTCTTCAATTAATGTGACCACTTGGTGTATTAGGTAGCAACAGACAATTTATTTGTTTCTTACAGCAAAAACTCCCATTTCTCTCTTTATGAATGCCTCTGGGCAAAATTAAAATAAGAAGCGCTTGGGTTGCATGGCTCTCTCCATAAGCAAACTAACTGCCAACCCTTATCACATTCTCCCTGTGAGCATGTTAGCTTTGTTTGACAAATCAGTAGACTTCACATTGACTCTGCCCTGTCTCCACTGAAGTTTTTGGTTTGTCTATTAACAATGTTTTGCGGATCTACTAACCACGGGATCAACCTGAACCTCTTCGGACTCCAGGTTCTCTGTAAGACAGCGTGGCATGAGCGTGTCCTCACAGCTCATACAGAAATGAAGTCCCTTTCAGACAAACATGGCAATGATGCAGATTTAACTCAAAGGAAACCCTAACAGCTGTGATCCTTCCCCAGCCAGCAGGATTGTGTCTATGTGCCTGATTCACATTGATCAATAGCAAAGCTTCTGTTGACTTTAAATGGGTTCTCTGAGCTGTAGACGAGATTTTGTAATATTAGCTTAAAATATTATCAGCATTCTTTATAATCCTAAACTATAACTTTGATCAAGCTTCTGCTTTAGCCATTTCTGCTACAGGTTGAGCTGCTACAAAAAATCAAGGAACTGGTAGAAATTGGTCCCAAACACTTATGCCAAGGCTCCTTTTCTATCATTTAGGTTTCCCAGTACCTACACCTGTGAACACTGCTTCTAGTGCCAGGACATAAGGCTAACAAAGAACTCAGAACAAATATTAAGTTCATACCTGCGCAGAGGAGATGATGCAAACAGTGGGATTGCTATTCCTTCTGTAGATCAGCCGGAGAGCAATCAGGAAGACCCAAGCAATTGGTTTATTAGAACGTCACAGCCAGCATTTCCCACATTTGATTTTACTGCTGGAAAAGAAAAGCAGAAACCCAGAAAATCAGATGAAAAATTAAATCTACCCTCAGCACAACGTAAAATCATGAAGGTTGTAATTTTTCTCTAGAACAAAAATTCAATGCATGGTGATTGGCAAGACTTATTGAAAAGCAAGTTTATATCATTTCTTACTTTAAAATAAGGTAACTGTCAAGGGAAAACAGAACAATAACATTTATTTTGAAAATATAATATTATAAAGAATCACACTTAAGACCTGGTATCTTCTAGATACATTTTATGAGACAGAGTTGATTGAAACAAAACGTGCAGAGCATGATGTGAAGCAAACTATCACCTTAAAAGCTGAAAGAGACATAATAAGGTTATTGCCTTCCCACTGTTCTCAAGGTTATTTAATATGATTATGAAAAGTTACTAAGAATTAGTATGCCATTGGTTTAAAGAGGTATGCATATAGTTAGACCTTTATTATTTACAAATTCATTATCTGAAAGATATACCAGCACTGTAGAGCAAAGAAGGTTACAACACTGAGGAAATACAGCCACAGCCAGACTGAAAACTAGACTGCTGTCTATGGCCAGGGTATGAAACATTACAAACAGAAAAAAAGCTCGCAGTATCTCTCTTGATACTTTAGGAGCAATACTACATCTTCTGTTCTGAAGATACCAGAATCACAGAATGGTTAGAGTTGGAAGGGACCTTAAAGATCATCTCATTCCAAACACCCTGCCATGGGCAGGGACACCTCCCACCAGACCAGGTTGCTCAAAGCCCCATCCAGCCTGGCCTTGAACATCTCCGGGGATAGGGCAGCCACAGCTTCTCTGGGCAACCTGGGCCAGTGTTTCACCACCCTCACAGTAAAGAATTTCTTCCCAATATCTTATGTAAATCTCCCCTCTTTCAGTTTAAAACCATTCCCCCTTGTCCTATTGCTCCACTCCCTGATGAAGAGTCCCTCCCCATCATTTCTGTAGGCCCCTTTAGGTACTGGAAGGCTGCTAAATATATTAATCTTTTTTTTAAAATTTGTTTAAAAACCAAATAAGTTGTTCAGAGACACTTCGGCCCAGATAGCTGTTGCCAGTGTGACGACTTGAGACAATAACAAGCTATTTTAAATCTTATATTCTGTAAGTGAGAACTTTGTAATGGAAATGACTTTCACCTTTACGTAACCCCCTCAGCAGAACCACGTGGAGAAGTGAGCAAACACAATCCCACTGCTGCTTTAACAGTCGTAAAGAAACTGATGGCCCTGCTGGAGGGTGGTGAAGTGTTAATTGGCAAATTAAGACAGTTCTCCACTGAAGCGTTGAGAATAAATTGCTGCACTGAATATGCATTTTCTGGGCTTATCGGGAAATTGAGTGGAAGATGTATAAAAGGCAGCTATACATACTACTGGGGAGATGGGAGTTACCCAGTTTATTTTCTGGTGTATCTACAGCAGTCTCTCAGCTCTTAAAAGGTGATTTGTACTTTCAGGGATATTGTTTAATTAAAGAAGAAACTTTATCCGTGAAAGGTTATCTAATGGCTCAGCTAGATTCCCCCCATGAAACTTTTGAGTTTAAAAGGCCAGGTCTGGGTAGAACAACCAGGATTAGGTACAAAACGCTGCTTAAATTTAAGGCCATTTACATTCCTGACTCTGTGTAGAATACAAATTATGAGAATTAGACTAACAATGAAGACTGTTGTGTAAGACAAAAATAAAGACTGACCACTGTGTTCATTGACTGTGCTGCTATAGCAAGCACATAGTATTCGTTATTGTCCTAGATGGTCTGAGAAATATTTAATTTAAATTTTGTTCTGGCATTTGCGATAATTCAGCTGTTCATGATCAGTAATCTACTGATTACTGGTTACTGATTACTTGTGTGGTTCCAGCCACACAAGTCAAACTGTCGTCACTGTTACACTACACTTGATGGTATTGTACGGCTCCTGGAGAAAAACTAGGTTAAAAACCCCACAGTTCCCTTCTTAATTTTTCAAGTTTTGACACCCATTGCTGCAGAGGGGTCAGGGAAGTTAAGTGGGACAACGCCCCTGACACCACCCATCCCACGCATACCTCTTTTCCTTCCAGCCCAAAAAGCAAAACCCAACTGCACACCTTCTGAAGCTTTCTCCCTTTGCAGCACTTGCATATGGAAGATGACGTGACTGTAAGGTGGCTTTTTTTCAATTTAGTAATATGGTATGTCACCTCCACGTGTTGGTATGGCGGCATATGGTGTGAGTAATGCTAGAACTGCGTGCAAAATTTCCACTTGTGCTGTGGATTTTTCCACTTGATAATAATCTATACTACCAGGCAGATGTGAGGCAGAGCAGTGACAGGCAGGATGCCAGACAGACCCCAGCATTTTAAGCTGTCGCTTTTTAAATTACTAAGAGGGAGGCTTAACGGGGCAGCAAGTGTCCTGTGCAAAATTTGCAAAAGTCCTGAAAGCATCTTTGACTCTTGGTAGTCTCCTCTTATAAAGTCGATGCAATGGAAGCTTGCTTTGGAGAATGACATAGATACTTCCGTGACTAAGTGCTTTCCAACTGTCATCCCACTCTGCAGCCAGGGGCGATCATGACAGGACGTATCACCCCTCACTACCATCAGCAAGAATTCTCACTGAATGAACAAGATTTACCATAACAGGTCTGAAACAAGAACAACGTCCACGGATAGTGTATCATTTCTACCGGGGGTTGGAAATGGTCCCTGAAAGATGTTTAGTGTTAATTGTACTTGGCTTCTTATTCCAGCCTCCTTTGTTGGTAGTTTTGCGAGTTAAATACTATAAACAAAATTCCTCACTGAATAAGGAAGGTTATCCATTGGC
Organism: Arenaria interpres; assembly: GCA_013399435.1. Lineage (NCBI taxonomy): Eukaryota > Metazoa > Chordata > Aves > Charadriiformes > Scolopacidae > Arenaria > Arenaria interpres. The sequence goes on along the minus strand of VXAK01027088.1, from coordinate 53,849 downwards.
AATGGTTTTCAGGAAAGATAATTTCTCAAATCAAGATTCTTCCTACCCTCTTTCCACATTCATTGTCATCTTAAAGGAAAGGAACTCTTGGAGGGTAAGTCCTGTCAAAATCTTTATGAAGGAATACTCAGGATATCCAGCCATTACCAAGGTGTCAGCACTGGGGGTAGGTGCTCATTAGCATCCCAAAGTTATATGAAATAAATTGTACCAAGTAAACATTCCTTTGGCAAGTTCTTTCTGATTAGAATTTGTGTCTACAAGTATTAGAACTGCTGTAGCTGTATTTTACAATGCTATGCTAATTTGTGTACTAATTGCTTCATATTGTATAGCTGAAATCTAAATATATAGAATAAACACATTTTTGGAATCTAAGTAATTATCAGGAAGCAGCATTAGTTCTTTACTTTCTGTACTCTTTCTGTTCTGTACTTAGTAACTTTTAAGAAAAATTGTCTAACAGGCATTTTATGTACTTACAGAGAAAGAATTGGTATGTATATATGCTATTTCTGGTATGGAATCCAGAAACATAAAGACTTTTAAAATACATTTTTTTTCTGTTTTCATATTGGTAAATGATTATTTTTTTTTAACAAATGGTTCTGTTGGAAGAGAAAAAGGGTTTTGGAAGCACAGAAAATGGTGAAATACTGATCACATTTACATACAGTAATTTTACCTTCAGAAATTCCTTCTACCTCCAGCACTGCTGCTGCCCATAGGACACTGTTCTGTGACCTTCAGCCTGTTTTCTCAAGGTAGACTATCCTTCCGTGGGGGAATTAGAAAAATGCTGATTCATTTGTTTATGTTTAGCTCTATAGTCTTTCACAGAAGTATTTTACTATTTATATTTGAGAGAAATTTGAAGTGGTGAGCAAGGCAGTGAAATGAATAACTTGCACACTCACTCATAAGCAATGGGTATTCTGCTGCAGTCTTTAATAAAGTAAATGGATCAGTTAGAAACTAGAACAAAAGCAGGACTATGCCATGCTACAGTCGGGAAACTGTAGCTGTTTTGCCAGTTCATACTAAATGGGAAAAAGGTCATTTGTGCATGGATAAAAAAACACCTGTTATTTTGACAATATACCTATTGAATACTCAATGCCTGTTAATTTTAAAGCCATAAGGTTCAAGACAGACATATGCACAGTACAAACCAACACAATTCCCCAGCCCCCACCAAAAAACAAATCAGACCAAAGCTCTGTAAATAATACTAATTATTCAAGAAAAAATAACATGAATTATTCAAGAAAGAAGTGCATTTTTCCCCATGAATGAAATATTATGTTCTGTGATTCTGTGATACTTAATTCTCAGATATTAAGCAACAGTCTTCATAAAATCTTTGGCATATCTTTTCCTTTTAAATTGCATTCAGATTTAGTTGGATGGATTTGTTTGTAATTTTAATTTTCTGCTTTTAGGTTATTTGTGTCTTCAGAAAACGGCATTTATTCTGTACAGATTTAAAAGGTAGTTCAGTAGTAACCTGTGAAAAAGGCGGCCTGCTGGACTGTAGTTCCGGTATTTGGTATTATCTAGAAAGAAGTCCAGTTTCCCATCAAGTTTGATCATGTATAAGTAATAAATAGTTTTACACACTTTCTTTCCCTGATTTAAACCAGTGTTGTGACTCAGCAAACATAAAGATGGCTTCTGGACATCAAATGGAATACAAAGCACAAGAATATTTCAGAAGCCAGTTGGTCAGCTATTTCACAGAGTATGTTTATCTGGAAGATTTAAGAAAGTTGAAACTCTGATATTTGAAAATGTTGGCAACTGCTGTCCTTAATTCTGACGACAATTGCCATGTATTACATATAGAAATTTTATAAAGGTCACTGCAATGTGTAAATCAAAGACTCGGGAGCATTTGCCAGTTTCACTTTAAAAGGTATTGTAAAGTTTTCACACTTTGTGAGTTTTGAAATAAAACATCAGACAAGTGTCCTTTTCTTATTCTAACTGTCTGAACATTAGGGGTCTCCGAACACACAATTGATGGCAAATTATTTTCAGATGTACAGAATGAATACTGGTTAAATAGGGCATACATAATACATGACTCAGCCAGGGAATACTCAATAATATGCCATGTATAGGGCTGGAGAGTTAGTATTACTCTTATTACTCTATAACTCTAATAATAACATATGCAGAGTGTTCTAGAAGTATTAAATATTTTACTTAATATTATTTGCAGAAGAGCTTCCAGAAAATTAAAATGCCTAAAATTCTCTGTATGAATGAAGATCAGAACAATCAGAGAATATTACTTTTTGCTGAAAGGGATTTCTCTCTCATCCTGGCTCAACTTATGCTGAACAAGAAATGATTTAATATTTCCTTTTTATTTTGTTTAAATAAAAATGGATTTAAAAAATGGATGCAAAACTGTGTCCCACAATAAAGTTCTGATTAGAAAAAGGAGTTTTGTTTTCACAGGAATCCACTTTCTGTGTCAAAAGCAGTTGCATTAAACACAGTTGCTAGAGCTTTGCAGATGTAGCTTTATTGAGAGAGAAAGGGAGACAGAAAGAGAAGAAAAGCTGGACTAAGGAAGCGTCAGCTTGGAAGGTCCACAGAGCCCCAGAGGCAAAAGCAGCAGGTATAATTCTGCTCTGACAGTGGCTTCCCTATTCTGCCCCCAGGTGCTAAAAGCTGACAGCTGTTGAGGGGAAAAAGGAGAGGACTTGGGTTAGGAGAGACACAAATCCAAGTTGCAGCTGGAGTGGGGCTACAGAGGGGCTGCCAAAGGCAGTGACAAGCCTATAAGTTTAGTGTATTTAGTCTTTATTCTTTCCAAGTGAAGTTAACTAATTTAAATATTTATCATTGTATTAGAAGACAAAGTTACAAATAGTTTTTCTTACTTTAATGTGGGCTGCCAAAAAAGATATTGTAGAATTGAGAGGAAATGAAATGATCCTAATCCAAACTGGACATTATGGTACTATCACCATCAGTGAACTCCTGTGATTTCCAACCCTTGATGATATTCCCCAGTTCCCTCCTGTGATTTGCTTAGATGTTCAAATAGAGTTCCTGAAAACATCACACACCTTTGGCTTTTCTTCCCTCTGTTTTCCCATTAACATTTAGTACAATGCTCTTTTGAAGCACTTGAGCTTCATTACCTTGTGTGCCTTCAAAAGGCACTTTTAAACACATATCCATGTCTTTAATTTCTTTTTTAAGCACCTGTATCTATACGTGCATACACACATGCAAGTGGGGTCAACTTGTAGAAAGAATTTTCTGACTTTCATATTCTGAGGAAAAAATCCTAGAAACTTCATATGGATTTTAGGGAGTAAAAAAATATGTTTCACAACCTAAATACACGTATAAATCCTAAACCTCAAGTTGATCCAAGTGTTTTGATCTGAAATAGCTGACTACTGAAGTTTCCAACCCAACCTCTGTTCACCGCCCTGAAGGCCCGCTGCAAGAGGTATGCAAGTGTCCAAAATAACACCTCAGAACACCACAGGTAAAAAAATTACTGATTGATGTGAACATTAGATTCCAATAATTGACAAGCTAAGGCTATGCAATTATATTTAAGAGATATCGTAGGTGATGCACATTTGGCAGTGTATGTAATCATACGAGAAATAAGGCTGACCGTTAAGAAAAACCATCAAATTGCTATTTTGTGTCCTGATAGTGAGGAGTAAAGTTACACTCCCAAAATAGAAACTATTCTTTGTTTGAAATGTCTGAAAGCATTATAAGTGGAAGTCCATTGTTATCCAACATAAACTGTGTCAGTTGCTAAGACTTGATTTAAAAAAAAAAAAAAAAACCAAAAAGAAATTTAAAGCAGTAAAAAAAAAAGATCCATGCTATTCTTTTGTTTCTAACGGAAGAAAAATCATCAGACCACAGCATCGCTTTCTAGACCGCCTGCACAGCTACAGGTAGCTAATAACTGTGTCAGAAAGTGAAACAAATGGGCAGTTGATTGGGACTCATTGAGATGCACATGGTGCAGCGGGAAATTCCAGCACAGTCTGTTTCACCCAGTGTCCTACTTCAGCTCCATTACAAGTGACATGGCAGCGTTAAGGAAGGCACTTCCAGCTCTTAGAACCACATTATAAGCTAGTAATCAATTATTTACCGAATTGAGGCAAACAAAAAGGCTTTCACTACACTAGTACAGTATTCATCAAAGCCTCAGCTGTTAAGGCAGCTGGAAGAGTTGGGAAACAAAACACTTTCACCTTATCCCAAGTCTTTCCACAATACTACCTTTTATAGCTTGATTCTGATTTAAGGGGACCAAATTCTGTAAATCATTTGCAATTGCCTTTTGAAATTATCTTGCTAGTAACACTAAACAAGAATACGTGGAATTGAGTTTATGCCTTTTTTCATTAGTATAGGGACTTTAATAACAAAAAATAACTACCCGACAAAGAGAGAGCTTTTCCAGTGCTGTGTATAATTTCAAGTGAAAAAAAAAAAAAAGATGTTGTGCTTATTTCTTTTTTTCTGGTTTAAAACAGTACTGTATGGTTCTAGTTTATTTTTTTTAATTTTACTTATTTATATATTTATTACAACTAAATGAGAAGCCAGTACTTCCAGTCACCACTACAGCATTAAATCCTTCATTTAAAACACTAATGAAGTTTAGTACTCTCTAGGACAATATATTTCCTGCAGCCTAGATGTATTTGCATCCTAGAAATCTACCGTCATCTCCTCCTACCCATCCAAAACCCTAAGACAACAAAGTGATAGATCTGGCATTAGCAAGCAAAAGCTATTGCATCAATTCCAGCATGCTAGAAACAGAGCTTCCTCCAAGAAGCTCCGTTTGTTATATATACATGAATATATATAATACTGTATATATTAATATGTATATGAATAAATAGGAATATATAAACAAGAGCAGTGATATCAGCAAGACTGTCTGCCAAGAGAACCAAAAGAGTTAGTACCATAGCAAGAGAGAGATGATAATAAAGGGTTAACAGTAAAAATCTAATGAAATGAGATTACACCTGATGCAAGACTACATGTGATCAGCACATGTGTGGATGGGAAGTTTATAACTCAACCATTTCCATCAGAAGACAGCACCAGCACTTACATGATTTTCTTTTCTGAGGTTTCCTTGAAAGTAGTGCAGATGATAAGTATTCGCTATTCTTTCAGGGTACAGTTATAAACAAAACACTGTCTCCTTGCGTTGTCCTCCAGGAGTACAGGCAGACTACCTCTAACCACAGCCCAGGGAAAGGTGAAATGAAATTAGCTTCCTAGTAATCAATAGAAAAATAAATGTATATGCTGGGATCCAATTACACAAATTAAAAGAGCTGGTTAAGAGCTTCCCAACTCAACATACTCAGGTGTGCTCTCTTTCTCTCCCTTGTATTCATTTTCTCCTACAGTATATTCTTTCAACCAGGATGCAGTATTAGTTTATTTCTTGCACTGTACTTGTTACAGCGTCAATCCATTGCTTTGCCCATCACAGAAATATTAGAGAATGTCAGTGAATGTAAATTGAGTGCCAGTTCTTCCTGAAGCGACAGTGTTTACATAACACTATTATACAAGTGCTTATATTTAGCAAAAGTCTTTCTATTGACTCACAGAGTGTCTTTAAAACAGTAATAAATACTAAAAAGCAAGAGGATTACCTATAAAGCAAAGAAGCCAACAGCATCCTGGGCTGTACCAACAGGAGCACATCCAGTCAGTGGGGGGAAAGGCTTACCTTCTTCTACCTGATGCTCACTAGACCACATCTGAAACAGTGTCCAATTTTGGGTCACTCAATACAGAAAACATCAATAAAGTGGAGCTAGGGTGGTGAGGTAGAGGAGAGACAGGGTGAGAAGGCACTGCCAGACTCTTCACAGCAGTGCATGGCGGGACGACAAGAGCAGCAGAAGTGAGTTGAAGCAAGAGAGGCTCACACTGGATAGGAGGAGGAGCTTGTCCCCCAGGAGGACAGGTAGGTAAGAGAAGAGGCTGCCCAGAGAGGTTGAGAGGCTTCACCCTTTGAGTTTTTCCAAGTTACCTACTTACCTGCCTGGATAAAGCCTAGAGCAACCTGGTCTGACCGCAGAGCTGCCCCTGCTGTCAGCAGGAGAGCAGAATAAAGATCCCTCAATATCCCTTCCAACCTGAATTAGTCCATATTTAGTAAAACAGACACTTCAGTTCCCCTTCTAATTTCCATTTTGCTACAGACCTTGAGAAACTTGGGATATAGAGAGTGCATCAAAAACTTTGTAGATGGGAACAAACAACTCTCTGATGGATTCTGACCAAGAAAATATTCATTCCACATTCTAAAAAAACTGTCACAAACAACCGCCAAAGCAACAAGAAAACACAAACAACTGGATATTTACTCAATTAATTAAACAAAAAAATCTCCTTTAAAAGCATCGTATCAATTTTACCAACAAAATAAATGGAAGAAAACGAGACATAAGTGTTCGCAGGATGCAATTTTTGGAAATGGTAAAAAACCCCCAAACTAAAAATGTTAGGCTGTGTATGTAACATCAGAGAACATCATTAACAAAGTGAAGAGAGGGAAAGGGAGTTATTTTACTTATGCATTACCTTTTCTCACCTATATTTATATATAATCATCTACTGCTGTTATTTTCTAGTTCTGCTTTTTAAAAAAGGGAAATTGCCTCCCAGTTCTTGATTTTCAGAAGAAAGAGTAAAATAATTTGTTAAATGCTGATTCTTTCTGGTTCTTGTTGCATAATGTTTATCGATAAGTGTCAACAAAAGGAGCAGAACAGACAAAAATGTGCCTTTTGGTTTCCTATCTATAAAAACTATTATCTGGGGTAGAAAACATACAATACATTTTTTATTTTTCATGTGTATCCTTCCTTTCTTCCCTCCTTCCTTCGTTCCCTCCTTCCTTCCCTCCCTCCTTTATTTTTGCTATTCTAATCCTAAACCAAAACATAATTAGGAAAAAAACATTTCCAGCTTTAACTGCTACTTCCTCTCTAAGAAAAGCATTGTATTGAAAGACTGATCTTTGGAAATGATATCCGTAACCCTAAGCATTGCATGTTTTCCTCTTACTATAATATACAGGTATGGAATGAAAATTGGTTTCATTTATCATGAGACTAGACACTTGCTTAAAAGCCAAGAGAAATATCCACTTGGATATTTTTTGGCTTAAAAACGAAGAGACATATCCAAGAAATATCTTCTGTTTTCATCCTAAGAAAGAAAGAGATGATCATAGTAAAAGTTGTAATGAAATTGCCAGGTTTGTTTTATTTCTGGACAAGAACTCTCATGCCTGATCAGGTATTGCAGCTTAGCTGAGATCTGGACTCTCAGAGTCACAGCAGCGGTGTGATTAGACCTGAACTGTGTTTGGGAAAGGCACTCAGGGCCACACACCCAACCCCTCCTCTAAACATCCCCATGGTGGTGTTAGAGCTTGTCAATGTGATGTGTTGAACCTAAATAATTTGTTACAGTTAGCATTCTTTTAAGCTAACAGCATTAATATGAGATTTTTAAGGTCATTGCAAAAAGCATTAGTGCGGCAAAAAGATGTAGTCACAGAGACGCGCCAAAGTCCTCTCTAATAAAAGAAAAGAATGAGACTGATGATCCAAAGAGCCAGCAAGCATCTCTAGACCTTGGTGGGGTGGGGGAGGCAGGAAGTGGGGTTATTTTTTTTTATATAACTCCAAAGATCACAGAGGATATAAACAGTCTTTATTTTACCCCTCTGGAATCCTAGCATTCTGAAGTATAATGCCAGCCTTTTAAAGAATGTATATTTAGATATTTTAATGCATCACATTTTCCCCATCTGTTCCTCCTCTGCCTCTCAATTTGACGGCTTGGAGATCCACCTTACCCTTCCATAACAATTTGTATTGAGTGTTGTACATTAAGTTGTAAGTTGTACATTATTAAACACATTTGCTGAACTCTTTCAGTTAAGAATAATGTATTTAAAATGGACCACTTTCAGTGATTTAATTTACAAGCATGTCAGGGTATATACTGCTCGATTCATGCAAGTTAGATAGATTTATGCTGAACTTCTGAATCCCACATTAGCTGGAGCACTCATGAAAAGTTTTTGGCTTGCAGGAAAGTCTTACCCCAGACAAAGCAATAGAAATCCAATACTGACCTAATAAAGGCATGGAATGCATAGGTACATGCAGGCTGATGCATTCAGAATGCACAGCATTTGGTCAGAAGATTACACATCAGCCTTATTTTCAAAATTGCAAGTTACTATTGTGATATACGGGCACATGTGAAAACTGGATCATTTCAATCTCAGAAGCTTAATGTATTTTTACCAGCTTAAATTTACAAGAGCTGCATTTGCAGGTAGCCTGAGATGCATACACACATCCATTTCAACATATGCATTTTTAATTGGCTCAGCCTTCTTCAGGAATGGAAGATGATTACAAATGTTGATAAGGACTGAGTTGCTGATTTCCCATGATACAGTAAGACACTGAAAACAAAGTACTTCTCTAATAAAATTAGGAGAAAATGTCAAACATTGGGTAACCTGATGACTGACATTGAAGTCAAAGGTGATGTAAGAGTTACTAATGAATTTCCAGCTAAGCTGAGAACTTCAGGGCTACATTGAAGCACAAGTCTAGAAATGAACAGAAGGGCAAACAAGGGATAAAACCAGAGAAGGAGAACAAGAAAATACAAATCCCAAACTACTACTCTATGTAGACATGGTACTTTATTATTTAATATATTTTTTACTTTTATGCATTTCATTGTGGCTTAAGCCCAAAGGGCTGCTAATTACTTTAAACCAGTTTTGCTGTTGTCCCCCACACTACAAAAAATTAAGAAAAGGGAATGCTGTCAACAGACACAAGTTTTGTGAGTATGGAAAGATGGGAGAAAAAAAGAGGGACTATGTGGACTGTTCTGATAGAACAACACGGACAAGGACTTTTGCCTCTCCCCTAATTCAGTGCTTTCATTAAATCCTCTTGTCTTTGTTTGGGAAGAATAGATTCTGACATTCTGGACTACAGTTGGAGCAAGAAAAGTATGTTATCTAAAACAGTGACAGGAAAGCAGAAATCATCCCTCTATGATCACTTGGGACCTTAATATTCATTATGTGTTGTTTGAGGATTTTTCAAATATAAATAAAGTAGCCTTTATGAATGGATAGGGCTCCCTTATACTGTGTTGTACATGCAAAAGAATAAATTTATGCTAGCGACTTCATAATCTATAGTTATTTAACAGTGGTTGTTATAAGACTCTTAAAATCAACCATTTAAATAGTAAATAAGGAGAGGAAGGAAGTAAATCTAAGACAGCATCTCAAAGTTGAGCATCACATATAACATTGAACTGAACATGGAAATAACTGGCAGAGGAAAGAAAAAAGAATTGCCTCGCTATATACATGTAAACATGTATTTTTACGCATGTTTGTAAGCATATTGACAGGTATACTAAACATCTGGAATTCTGCAACTGCTGATCTAGCTCAACTCTGTATTTAACCAAGCAAAGCTGAAAACATCACAAAGAAATTCACCGATCTTTCAACAAGGAGACAGTGGCAACAGCTAAGATCTCTAAATCTATCAGCTTTGGTTACATATATTACATATGGTTACATATGTTGCCAACATATAAAGGTAAGAGACTCCAGGACTAATTCTTTGAAGAAACAAGATTATCAGGTTTAAGAAGCCAGACAGAACCAGGATTGTCTAACTAGGATTAAGTCTCAGCAATATCAAAGTAGTATCTGACCTGAGGAGTGCCTTCCAAGGCTAGCTTTGGCCGATCCCCATGGCCCTGCCTAGCCATCCCACCACTGGGCCTGATCTTAAACCCCAACAATGGGCTGACATCTCAGCCTGGCTTCAGCCAGTCCCCATGGAAGTGCCCGATGCCCAGGGCTGGGGCTGCCCCCTGGATGTAGCAGTGGGGTGGGCTCTGGCTGCCAGTCCCTGCCCTGTTCTGATAGACCCAGGGGAGCCCCTGCTGCTCCTGGCCCCAGGCAGCCACTTGTCCTCAAGGCACCCTTAAAAAGTGTCTTTGAGATTAACAGCATGTAACAATGCTTGATTGAAAAGGGGCCCTTTTCCATAAGCTCACTTAAAACTTAGCTAGAGAGAACAAGTAAAAGTATCTTTCCATTAAATACCTTTGTGACAGTTAATATAACATAAGCATACATTATCTTTTGTCCTTTTCTTTTCAATCTAGTTAATTACTCAGGTAGATTTTATCTGCTCATATACAGAGAGAAACGTTACAGATTTTTCAAATAACTTAGCAGCATAAATGATGTATTTTACTAGAGAAAAAGACTTTGACAAATGTCAGTCATATATTGAAAACCACTTCAAAAAGAATTCTGAAAACTCAAGATACAAATGCCATCGTAAATACTTAACATTTTCCTATCACTCATAGAAAAGCATTGTATAGGCAGTTCTACAACCAAATAGACCATAATCCAAAGCATTATGTGCAATGTTTTTAAGTAGATATATTATATAGTCACAGAATGACAGGGAAAATTCAGAAGTTCTACTTTGCAAGGATTAATTCTATTTTTCTAGTTTCTCACAAAGGTGTTTTTTTTATTATTATTTTTACAAACTAAGCCTCAGATCAGAAGTATGTTATAGCCTAAATATATATTCAAGTTTGCATGGTCAGGTATGGCAGAGAGGTAGCCCAAGGGGATGACGAGGAAGAAGCTGCAGGCAGAGCACACAGTCCCCTTACTATCTCCCCTGGAGCCCAGCACAACAGGGCTGTTCTGATGGGGCTCTGCAGCGCCTCTCGTCAGGCAAACACTATGGCAAATCAACTCTGAATATGTATCTACAGGAACAATTTGATTTCCTGTAGGAGGTAAAAATAGGAATGTGATTTCGAAGCATGCAAGAGTAATAAAATAGTCTTACTAGATTTCATATATGCCAAAGAGTACAATTAATTTTCTTGGTGGCTTCCTTAAACTTATTTTTTGTCTTTTTAAAATTGGTATTTCAAACAACCCTACCTAGCACAGTCACCTGCAGATTCTGCTCATGGAAAGGAAGAGGCAGTCAGTGCAGAGTGAAAATGTAGAGTTTTGTAACAGAAATACTGAGACTGGCATGGAAGAATCATGGATGAAGTGTCTATATGCTAAAGCAGAAGGAGAAGCACTGGGGCAAGGCTTAGAAGAATGGCTGGTATTGGTATGGAAGACCACAAGTCCCAGCCGGCTGCTGCCAGTCCACTGCTCCCAGCAGTGAAGCTGAGAATGGTGTTGTTTGTCACATCTCACAGGCCTGACTTGGGAAAGACCACTGCACAGGCAACTCACCAGCAGGAGACTCTGCATCCTAGCAGGACGACGACAACAAGCTTGCATCGTCACACGTGCCGCACATGCTGTTTATTTCCCTGATAGCCCAATAAGAAAACACACCATTGACATATTTTTCAAACATATTCTGAAGTAAAACAGCTAACGGGCAGAACCAGCAAGTTGCACAGAGAAATTCTTGAAAGTCATGAAAAAACAATCAGCAACAATTGTCTCTTTAACAAGTGCCACCCTGATATATAGAAAGGATCATGATACTTTTCCTTTTTAAAAGGTTAGCCTTTACTCACTGAATCTGCAATCCACAATTTTATCCTCTGTTTTATATATTCATCACAGATAGCGGTATTTCCCCAAAGCAAGTTAAAAAACATGAAGCATGGCACCCTCAAATTGCATATCCTAACAGACAACAAATCTGTGGTAGACATAGATAGATAGATAAAACAATTTCTTCTGAACTGACATAACCCTTCTACCTCTGGCATCACCAGAGGCCAAACATCATATTTCTGTACTGAAGCTCAAGGATGACTTCAAAAAGAATAGTTACAATTAACTTGCAACTCACTACTCATGAAATGACTATTGTATACATTTATGTGGAAAACATACAGCATAGTGTGGGATGAAAAGCAGAAAGCAGTTCTGGCAAGGAAGATGCTAACAAAAAATATAGTGTTTAAAGAGTTTTAACAGAAACCAAAGAAGTCATATGTAAATCGTATTTCTGTAAAACAAACTCACCCAAGGACAAGGATTTAAGCTGATTTAGCGTAGCTCAAGGATCAATCTGTTTTAATGTATTATTCTGTCACTATAGATTGGTGGATTGATCACATCTTGAGTTGAGCTTTACTTGCCAGCGAGCACAAAGTAATCTGTCCAATTGGTTTCACTAGCATACAGTCACCAAGCACTAACTAGATCTGATCGATATCCCCTACAGTGTAAGAGCTTCTGTGTTTGTCGTGCTCTAGACTTAAGAAGTGACAAATCAGTGTCAGCACCATTTAGCAGTGATGGCTGAAGTGGTGCACCATGCAAAGCATGTCTAGCAAGAATGGCTCAAAAGACACACCTTCATAGTGATTTTAATTGCGAGCTCCTGTGACAGTTTGCTCCAGCACAAAGCAAAGGCCTCTGTCAGCAGAGACTTGCAAGGAAGATATTATTTGGACACTGAAGTTTTGCAGGCCCAGCTTTTTGTTACTGCTACTGGTCTAAAAATACTTACTATTCTAAGCCCAGTTAGTTACAGCGTATCATGAACCTATAGTCAGAATCACATGGAAAAAAGCTTTATTAGAATATATCACTATCATATATTTCAGAACTGTATTTTCTGATAAAAAAGATCTAAATTCTAGCTAACAGGGTTCATTTTGCAATAGGTATGAAAAGGTGATGCTAGTGAAAAGGAAGAGCAGTAGCAAAACCAGATTGAGACAGTAAACAGTTGTTTAGCTGCCAAGCTTCTTCGTGGCATTCATCCAAGGCATCCCAAACTCGATCTGCCACAAGAATTGGACACTTATACAACAACTGTATCTTGAAATAGGCTCTGCTTTGCCTATGCTAGTCAGAGGCTTGAGGTGATTGTTATTTTGATTTAGAGAATGTGAAGGCAGGGAAGACAGCAGCTTTCCTAAAGCTACTTTGAATCATAATGGAGCCATTGCTGTAGCTGAAGCAGTGGGCTTTGTTGATAGTCTTCAGTGACCTAATTGAAACACCTTTAATTAAGTGAAATTCCAAAGCTGTTTCACAGTGACATATCCAGCTTGAGAAAGGCTTTGTCAGGAATATTTATTTTTTGATTTTCTTTTTTTTTTTTTTCTCCATTTCAAGAGTGGGAGAAACTGATTCTTTCAAAACACTAAGGATTCACTGCTGTGGGAGGGTCTCACAGCAAGACTCCTGTGGAAGTGATTACACAAAGTATGGTGACATCGGACAAAAGGTGAGGAAAAAAAAAAGATTTCTATAGGCCAGTTGTAATGAAGATTATATTAAATTGTAATAATAAATGCAATTTTCAAGTAATGTCTGTACAGGGGCCACCAGAGTGAAATGTATAAATCTGGCAGGTTTGGAGGGTGCTGGTGAGCATTCACTGGGCTCACATGGAGCGGTACTTGACTGGTCCATGAAACTGCACTGCTTAATAGCTCCCTTTGGAGAACTATGAGTCCCTTTGGGAATAGCAACAACATAGCTCAGCATTATCCCATTTTGTGTATAGCCCCAAAGCTAGTTAGGTGTATCTGCAGCACAGAGACCAACAAGATAAGGAAGTTTGAACCTGCGCTTAGAAAAGACTTAAAGAAATCTCAATTAAAAAACAATACCCAAATCAAAACAACCAGTGCACCTATAAAGGACTTAAACAAGCTCTTCTAAAATCATATTTGTATTCTTGTTTTTTAATAAGATGAATTTAATTTTGATTAACATTGTTATGAGATTCCCAATTAATTTTTTTATTTCTAAAGTCTTTACAGAACCAAATCCCTACAGACCTCACACTGTCCTAGTATGATAAATAAGATGGATTTTTCGGTAGTCACCCAGTAGATTTCATCTGCTCTCCAAAGAAAAGGGTAACACTTATATTGAAACTGGATTTAATTTAAAACAGCCAACAGCAGTGCCAAGCACACAGAGGGTCTGCAACACTGGAGTCAATGAGCCCTGGCTCTCTTACCACAGCCAAAGCCCAGCGTGCCAACAGCCCCGTCAGCCAACAGCCACAGCGTCCCCATCTACCCAGGCACACTACACTGTTTTAAAATGATGACGTGACAGTAACCCACAAGTTTGCCGACAAACCAATGAAAGCAGCTACCAACTACTGATGGTGTCATCATCGCAAACTGTTTCCAGAATCAGTTATATTATTAACTACCACAAATTTGAAAAAATAGTTTAGGCGGAGCTTAATTAATTTTTGCTGCCTCACTCCTGTCCTCAACTGATTTCTGTGGAAGCCTTTAGAGGCTTTTGAACTCTGCTCTGTGACAGCAGTTGTGTTGCCTTTTAGATTTTGGTGGTGCCTCCAGGAATCAATGAAAATGTAAAATGCCCAGTTCAGCTGTAGCATATTGGATGACAAAACCAACGCAATTACACAGCCTTTGTCCCTCTTCATTCGTGTGATCAGAAATTAAATTAAATCTTCCATACGATAAGCATACTTTTATGTAATACATTCCTTTTCATGAACTAATCTAAAAAAAAAAAAAAAAGAAAATAACATAAGGATTCATACAAAACTGCTGATGGAGAAGACTACCCACCAACACACCATTAGCTATTGCATCTTATGTTCTCAAATAAAACATGCTGTGTAGAAGTGATTGCCTTGGAAGTTATTGGTACATTTGAATGCAAACTACCAAACCATGAAAAATGAGGCATCCATTTGCTATAAAAATAAATTAGGAGGCAATGCTTTGCTGGCAAAGCCATTTGAGTACCACAGTTCATAACTATTCATGGTACCATTAACAGATGTCTTTGCTTGTACTGTGAGCAGCCTTATGATATTGTCGTATTCAGCAGTACTTTATATTTAAAGTGAGTGCAAGCAACTTTGTTTTAGAATATAATAAAATCTTGCCTGATGTAGAGATCCTATGGGAAATTATACAGTAATGTTACCTACATAACTAATTTTCTTCTTATGAAATCATGATTCCCACTACACTTTTAGAGCTATTCCAAGTATTGTTTAACATCACCATTTCCATGTTAATATCTCAATAAATCACGGAAATACAATACTTCATATGAAAAGCGAGTCATACCTTTGGGAACATAAGTTTTCCTTTCTAAATTAAAAGGGGAATAAAATTGATGCTGAATGTACTGTATGTTGTTCAAGGGTAGTAAAAGTACCGAAGTGTTCCTAACAAAGCAAAGCTGCATATTGTATGCACACACACTCAGTCTAGATATTGCTTAATATTGCTTAACTATTTAACTCTATGCCAGGAGAATTGGGGAGCTGGTTTAAAATGCACCTTTAGAAAAACAACTGAATGCACTGTTCCTTCAGAGATTACTCAGAACTAAAAGCAAATGGCTTACCAGAGAAAACTTCCTACCATTAAGGCACTTGTTATAATGATATTAGCTGTACTCAATAAGGATTATTTTGAATCTGTAGCGGAGCAATCAAAGGCAAACAATAACTCTGATGCTTCTTAAAAATATTAAAATAATTTTGAAAAATGGTATGAGTGGTAAATTCCCTTCCCACCTCTTCAGAAAATGCTAAATTACAGAAAGCCCAATACAGAGAAGCAAAGCAAAAAAATTGGCATCTTTGCCATTCCATCTCTTCTCCTCCCCCCCATTTTTAGCAATGAGCTTTATAATGCATTACTCTGTTTTTGTGTTTTCTTCAAATCAGAAGCCTGGCAATGTACACATGTTGTACACAGACCTGAGAGCTGGGTAGTCCAATCAACACAAGTTGACTCGTACTAGTTAAGAACTAGACTAATATGTAACTAGATCAGCCTCTGCAATTAAATATTTTGGAGTTTATTCTGCATACACCCTGTATTTACCAGATTCTATAAAACAGAAATCAAGTTTGGTATGGTTCTATTAAAAAGGTGAAGGTTTCTAATTTTGGCAGCTTCAATAACTCAATGCTTTCCAATCTGCCTTTAGAAAGAAACCAGTGCTGAAGTCAGTGTGTCCCAAGCGGCTTGCCTACTCCGTGCTGCAAGCACCAGTTCAATGTCTCGTATGTTAACCACTGCACTGGTACACCAATGAACTACTCCTATAGCTACACTAAACCCATTGCTGTTTGCATCTGTGTACAAGTCTTTATTATTAAAATAAAGTCTTATGTGGGAGATTAACTGCCACCACATTCAGATTCTCATTTTAACTCTAATTCACTGCATGTTAATTTCTAGTTACTGCATAATTTCTACCCTTTCCCTACTGTTCCTCATCAACGTGCTATTCATCAGGGCTGTCTTCCAGCCAGAATTCAGTTAGGTAGGCTACGACTGAGTATGTAAAGGAAAGAAGAGCTATATGCAAATAAAGCAAACATATTTAAAGGTTGTGGAAGACAAAATCCCTGCAACTTATTTAGCCTTTATTTTTGTTTTATTTAAAATAGTTTCCTGCCCTGTCTACTCTGCTGATAATCTCTGTGTTAAATTATACAAACCTACCAGAACTACCTTGTTAAATGCTTTCAGCAGGACACCATTTTGCCCTTTCTGTTCTTGAAAAATAGCAGACAAACACCAATTAAAAAGTTGCTGGTTTATATTTGAGGGAGAGAAAAATAATTTGAGAGATTTGCTGTTTGTAATATATTCTTTTTTGTATGCTTTCCAATATGCTTTTTTCTAAGCATTTGTCAAAAATAAAGGAGATTACCTTGATCCAGTGGTAGAACAACTCCCTACTTACCTAAATTGCTTCCATTGAATATGAGGAAACCTCAAAAATATCTTTCCAAAGCAAAGAGTTTTGATGAAACTCTTTATTTGTGGACTCTTGATTATTCACAAACACTTCCTTTTTAAAATAACTACCAGAAGCCATCAGTAATAGCCATTATATATTTCCACAGTAAGAAAAAAATGCTTAAATTAGTATGATAATTATGGCTAAATGTCAGAGCTGGGTGGTAAATGATATGAACAAGGAGGAAGAACATGTCTTTAACAGATGCGTAGTGCTTGTGGCCTGTGTTTCTTGCCATTTTCATAAACCAGTCCTGGTTGTTTCTCAGTAATGATCTTATTCAAACTATTGCATGACTTTGAAAGGGTATTATATTTTTTTTATCAATTTCTTATTAAAATGAGACAGTCAATGAACAAGAGTGATCAACTGAAAATGGACGACAAATATCTTCCCCCAAATTATGAACAAGGAAGAATAAATTCTACTTAAGATGCTGGCAATTTATCACTTTGAAAGAACTCTGAGAAATTGTAATTTACAAAATTAAGAAATGTGTTACATTTGCCAAACAGAGATCATAAGAAACTAGGCATTTTTTGTCCAAAGAAGGGTCCATCTACTGCCAGCAAGAGTCTCTGGCAGTAGCCGAAAATGGACATTGGAGAAGAGGTGAAGCTTGGAGCAAGCACACAATGATACTTCCCCCAAATCCATCTCTCAACATTTTGTAGCTTTTTGAAGTCTTTGTATTTTATAACTTTTGGTCGCTTTTTCCTTCTGACTTCTGGCAGTTTCTTTTTTGTCCTGTGCGTGTTTATCATCCAAAAACTTGACAGAGCTTCCCAACTCAGTTCTAAGTTGTGTGAAGATCAGCCACCCTTTGCTTGTTTTGAACTTGTCCTTAACGGCTTTTTTCAGGAAGTGTTTTGGAAGAGATGGGGAATGACTCTTTTCTCTTCCACCTACAATGATATCATCTCTCTCTCAGTTATTTTTCCTGGCTGAGCAAGTCTTAGGTTGCTTACTTGCTTCTTGTGGAGAAGCTGCTCCATACTCTTGGTCATCTTTGCTAACTCTCTCTGAACTGTTTTAAGTTTTTAATGTATTTTCTTTCTGAGACACAGAGAAACCAATGCTGCACACCACAGCGATGGATCTGGACACACACTCAGCTTGCACAGTGACAGAAGGAAATTTTGTATTTTGTTCATTATTCCATTCCTGGTAATTCTTAACATTCAATTTGATTTGACTACTGAATACTGAGCTGACATTTATGGCAATATCTCATTCTCAAGTGGTAATGGTTCATTCAGAGTCTATTATTGTACAGAGAGAATTTTTTTCCACCCTCTGTGAATCACTTTACATAGATTTATGCTGAATTTAATCTGCTATGTCCTCTCCCAGTCACTCAGTGTCATAAGGTCATTCTGCAGTTCTTTCCAATAAGCTCTTGGTTTTGGTGCTCTGAAAAACTTGTTATTACTAGAAAACTTCTTTTACTCACATTTTGAGGAACACAGAGCCCATCAAGAGGATCTCCATCAACTGAACAGATTGTTTACTTTTCTCAACTATTTTCCTGTTGGGAGCAGCAAGGATGTGGCTGCTGCAGGCTGAAGGAGGAGAAGCAGAGACAGGACATTTTCCTTGCTGACCAGGGCACAATCCCACATTCCTAAACCCCAGGAAGGCAAGACAGTGGGTAATGTCCTTGGGACTCCCTAGGCCGCCTGATTGGAAGGAGTAGGAGACTGGGCTGGTGACAAGGGTATCTACAGTGTAGGTCCAGAGTCTGCCTGGGGAAAGCAGGCAGAAAGCCAGGTCTGGAGGATAAAGGGCTGGGCACAGGAGTACAGTTCTGAGTGCCCAGGACTGAGCTTTCGCCGAGTTCCTAGCCCACAGGCAGAGGGTGTGTGGATGGGGATCCCCAATGAGGCTTCTCAGGGAGCTTATTGCATGTTAGTGCTGGTGGGACTTTGACAAGCCAAGGCTGAAAGAACCCTGGAAGGTTTGTGGAGCATAATTTCTCTTTCCATCAACTATTTTAAGAACTCTTCCCAACTCATATTTACCTATGTGAATACTAATTAAATTATTGCATATTATATTTGATGGTATTCTAATTATGGTGTCAGGCTAATGCATATTGATACATAGCAATGATGGTGTCAGGCTTACTGGTTTCTTTTTTGAAGCTTTGAAAGGTCTTGATGTCATTCACACCAACTGAGGGATTTTTTGAAATTACAAAAGCTTTTTTTTAACGGTAAAACAATTTCTCATCTAACTATAGCAGCACATCTTGTGAAAATGGCAGATTTAAGTTGGTCACTGTGGTGCAGTGGCAGTACAGTCAGAGAAATGGGTAACTGTAAGGTCTCTAGAAACTGCCAGCACACTACAGAAAGCTATTTCCCTCTTCTCTCTCCCTGTACACCTCTATCTGTGTATTTCAGCAGAATCTTGTCAATTTTTTTCATATTTCCTATGAAACTGCTTTCTGCAAATTTCCTGGAGGTTACAAATGTTACATGACAGAACTATGTAAACAGCTCAGATCTCTTGACTGAAAGTGTTATGGTTTGACAATATGATCAACTTTCATCTCTGCTTTGTTTGTCCTTCCTTGTATTTCTTCACTGAAACATGTGGAGAAACAGCTGACCAGTTAAAAATAAACTTCTACAACATCAGCCAGTCAAACTAGAGAAATAATGGTATAAAACTGCAAATAATTAAGCAAACCCCCTGAATTCTGAGGATTTCTCACACTACCAGATAAGAGATTTCACTTCCTCCATTTCACTCAGTCACTCCGGAGTGTTTGCAGCTTTTTGCCTGGAATCAGGCTGCTTTAATTTGGTCTTGTATATTGGTTCTTATTTAGTAAGAGAAAGCAACACATTATTGATACTGTTAGTTACAGCAGTGTCACAAAACAAGATCAATAGTGCTCGCTGCACCAGAAACTGTAAGGCACAAATGAACTTGCTTTTTGAAGCTACCTAAACCTCAAAGAAGGTATATTTATGTATACATCTGAGGTCAGTAAACTTACAGTATTAACAGTGGTAAATCTTAGAGAACTTAGAGAACTCAAAAACATACATATTGGTCTGGATCACCTATTATTTGTATATTTACAAATATTTTAAGGTAAAAGATACAACTTCATTGAAAAAATTTAAGTAGAGAGATGTTATTTCTGCTTTACATGTGAGCACCATAAGTGAAACTTGGCCACAAAAACCATATTCTGGATCCAGATTTATTTTCATTTCCTATGAAAATTGTCTGAAACAGTATGATCATGCATCTATATGATCAAACGAATCAGAAGTGAACTTTCTTATAAAAATCTTTCCCTAATGGAAGTAGTCCAAATAGCAACCATCATTTGGGGAAAAAATATTAAAAATAAAAAATGCCTACATCAGAACCTATTTGAAATTTTGGCATTAGGTTTCATCTTTTTGCATGTTTCAAGATGGCCAAAACCAGTGATGTAATGGGAAAATCAAAATAAGAGGATAATCTCACTTTGTTACAGTATAAAAGAAGCAGAAAGACGGTAGAGAACTCAGGCAGATTCTGTTGTATTTACATTAGACCACAAAACTCTTCTGGATTAGAAGCACACCAAAAGAAGGAAAATACACTTAAAACAGGATGAGAACCTTTTCTCTTGAGCCAAGCAAATAGCACAATTCCTATTAAAACAAATGGCAGACCTTAAGTTCCTATTTTCCATTTGAGATTTATATCCTCAAGTCCCATTTCTGCTCACTAGGTATTCTCTTGCTACTGGCTTTTTTCCCCTTATTATTTCTGTTTTCCTTATGTAATTTTACCCACACTTGGGTAGGTCTATCACTTCTTAATCCCCTAAAATTTCCTGTTGCATTTTCCAGTTCTTTTCTCTACATATGTGCTGGGCCTCCCTCCAGCCACCATAAGACATGCTTGCCTAATTATTTCACCCTTGTATCTTTTCACCCCTTCAACGGCTGCATTCTCTGGCAGCTACATATTTCAACATATATTTCATTTGCAGAAAAGTCCCTTGTTGATCTTCTGAATTGAACAACAGGATATTTTCTTGCTCTGCACATTTGAATCTCAGCTGACAAACTCAGCTAGTTAAGAACTTACCTATTTCTTTCATAAGCAAGTTTGAGATAACCCACTCTTATAAAGCTTAGGTCACTTATGAAACAAATCTCTACTCCAGGACTCCAAACAAAGCAACATTTGTTTGCCTTTTGCCTAATTTAACCTAGCCTGGTTCCATGTGAAACCTGCCTCTTTGGAATGGAGCTTCCATAATACCTGCGAGTCAGCTCTTCCTCAACGTATCTCCTCCTCTGACCTGCTTAAAAATGGAGAAGTAAAGCTAAACTCAATGCTTTCCTGAAGTATATGATGAGAAATGGTAAATACTGCTTGCCCGGGTCCCACATGAACCAACAGTTTCTAATTGCTGTGACCAGCTGCACCACCCTTCTCTGTAATATTCCTCTGAGACCTCCTCCCCCTGCTCCAGGGGTGTAGCTGCCTGTGTTCCAAGGTCTGCTCTGATTCTGGTTCTAGTTATAGAACCTTGGACCAGACTCTGTGGAAACAGCTACATTTCTTTCCTCACCACTGACTCAAGAGTTGCATTGATGCTATGTTATCCGTATGCCCGCGCCCAGCCTGGTGCTTGACTGATCTTGTCCTTGCTCTGCTGTCTTGAGCTCTTGCATGTGCCTTATCACTACGAGCTTGTCTAGCAATCACAGAGCTGTGGCTGACCCTGGTTACTGTCACCAGATCTGCCCTACTTGCCTTGCTCTGGTCCAGGGGGACTGCACCCCTTGAAGGACTACATCCCTCAGCTTCCCCTCTGCTGCCCTCTGAGCAGCCTACTCTTGCTGCTCCTTGAGACTGACCAAGTAGCCAAGAAACCCCTTAGCCAACAGTTCTCCTGGGGGGCATATTGCAGGATTGCACTTCATTGCCAGAAAGGAAGGCAATCAAGAACAACAAACATCTTTTACACCCTTGACATTTGTATGAATCAGTGGAAAACTACAGTTGGCTGTAATTCCATAGGGTTAAAAAAAAAAATAACCAACAAAGCAAAATGAGGTACCGCAGGGAGTCGTTTTAGAAACTGAAGATAAAAAAACTTATTTCTCTGAAATAATCTTCACATCAGTTAGCTGTGTTTTGTTCTCACCCAAAAGATGGCATTAATGACGTGCATTCTACCTGCATCTGTCTTTGATAACCACAGGGATGCATAAGCTGTTCTGCCCATTAACTTTCTGCTGCTTTATATTAGAACAAATTCACACTTGTGCCAAACAGAAAGCACTCACTTGTCTACCACCTTCTTTCAAGGTGAAATCTAAGTTTAACAGGAGAGACGTATTCTTTGAAAAACTAGCCCTTCTTCTGGAGCACTCTACCATTATCTTAGAGAGAGGGGAGAAAAGAGAGAATGAAAAAGGGAAAAGCAAGGTAGAAAATGGAAGAGGAAGAGAAAGGAAAGTGGATCTCAATTGATACAAAACTTTCTCTAGCTTCTAGATGAATGTCTCCTATACTTCTTCCCTAACTACAAATTTTAATGCTATGACATAT
Organism: Arenaria interpres; assembly: GCA_013399435.1. Lineage (NCBI taxonomy): Eukaryota > Metazoa > Chordata > Aves > Charadriiformes > Scolopacidae > Arenaria > Arenaria interpres. The sequence continues at coordinate 31,372 of VXAK01027088.1, read as the reverse complement.
CATGTTGATAAATATCTATGCAACATAAAATTCAGGAGTAATAGTTTCTTTGTAACACGCTAATCTGGGTCTAATAAAAGACAGTAGTGTAGTTCCACTTAATAAACACACTTTAAAGCCAACCATAACCCCTCAAATGATTTTAAATTGCTGTGTGCAATGTAAAGCCATCTTGGTTGAACAGGCTATGTTGGCATTCACTCATTTGTGCACTGTAGCATTCTGGAACTCATTGCTACAGATTTGCTCTTGGGTGGTGATGTAAGAAATAGATTCCTCTGTAATCAACATAAAAGATTAACCAAAAATATTCATATAGTATGTCACACTGGCTGCAGGGGAGAAAAATTTGTCATCATGGTCATTTACATTACTATTCAGGTGTTAACCGAGCTTTTAAATAAACTTTTCAAGAAGTATCAGAACGTTTTGCTCCAATATTCTTCATGTTATAATTGTGTATGATCTGAAATCTTAGCATTCTACATGCAATAACTTGGAATTCCTTTAAATCATGATACCTATGATGAAATGGCAAAGGGTCATCTAAATTCTGCTTATTATTTTAGACATAGAGGTGTCAGTTTATGCTTGCACCAGTTTTACTATCCTTAAGGTTTCAAATTCTTTGAAGTCCTCTAAATCAGGGCTTCTTTTTTATTTTTATTAAAAACAATGGAGATGCAAAGTTGTTGCAAATAATCTATGCCTAAACTTAACTCTTTTGCTGCTGTATTCAGGTCTTTCTACTGCTTAAAATTTATCAATAGCAGCTAATTAAGCATTTATTGTATCACTGAGATCACAACACTACATTCCTAGCTCTGTTGATATTTCCTAGCGAAATCCCAATTTTCAGGGGTTTATTACTCCATTATCTTATATCTCACTGAGCTCTCTTATGATAATAAGGGATTATGTCTGAAACTTAATTAGTTCAATTTTTATTGATAGCTCTTATTAGCAGGTCCCCAGTTTCTACTCTACAGCTAGCGAATAAAGAAGATACAGACAGGAAACTTGAAAGAGAGAACATTTTAAAAACAAAAATCAATCTAACAGCATAGAAAATTAATCAAAATATCCTTAAAAAGGCCTGAAGTCCTTTTCTGGGAAAAGATGCAAAATGAAGCAGTGATTGCAAATTCCTGTGCTGGTGGGGTATTTCTAGAGCTTCTGGTAGAAGGTTCATAACTGTCATTTCCTGGCAGAAATGTTAAGGCCAACTGGGATCAGTTCCTCCCGGGGAAAGCAGGCATCATTGCTCAGGAGATGTTATGCAGTAAGACTACATATGACATTTGCAATTCTTGTAACAAGCTAGGAATAATCTAAGCTAAAGCAACTGACAGATAAACAAATGTGCATTTGCTTTAAACATACTATTTACTTCTCCATAAAACATGACAACAAATACACGTTGGATCAAAATAAATCCAACTGATCAGACTGACACCTAGGAAATATATCATCTGCCATGTGAACAGAACTTTAAAGTTATAGAAGTGACTTTTTTCTTTTAGCATTGTAAATACTCCTACCTCTTGCCAATAACTAGGGAGCACAGCATTCAAAACCTGCTTTAAGTCACAAATAAGAATGAGTTTGGACACAGCCTAAACATTGGACAGAAGTGAATTGTATTGTCCAAAGGAACAATATGATCTGCTTTAGAATGCTATTCCAGGAGACACTTAATCTGGACATTAGTAGGTTTACTTTGGTCACAGATATGGTTTGTGTGGAACAGAGGGAGAAATGGCAAAACTACGACAGTGCCAAGGACTCTACATAGTACTTGCATTTTGTTATGGTTCTTAATACTTTTGGATTAAGATACTGACAGTATCTTAATGTATAGCAGGCTATGTTCGGCTTTTCTTAATCTTCAGAGCACTAAGAATTTTCAGCACTCTTCAGAAGGGAGCAAATAGGTGCAGTGACTGATGCTGCTTAGACTACTACAATTCATTCTTTATAACAAAATGGGTTAAAGAATAATTACTGCATTTTAGACACTTTCTTCCTTTTCCAATTCCCCCCTGCTACAGTGATGTTTCAGTTCCTGTATCAGCAGTAAGGATCAAAGCATTCTCCTGAAGATGCTCAAAATAGAAGAAATCAGAACAAAACCACATTTCAGACAGGAAAAATGCACTTGGAGTGAAGAATTTCATCACACTAAGTCATATATTTCTTCTTACAAACTGATAGGAAAAGAATAGAGAGAAAGCATCATTGCTGGATGAAAGAGTTTATCAGAGATTAGTATAATACAACTTATGAAAAAATAATACAAAATGTAGCTTCTGCCTATAGATATGCACAGCATGCTGTGACTTAGAAATATATAGGGGATCCTCCTCAAAAATACAATTTTAGAATAAACTACATTTTATTAATTAATCTCAAATTAATTGCAACACAAGACATCTTAAAAATTCTATATATGTGCCAATAACTTCCACTTTTGGATGCTTCTGTAAACATGATGAAAAAAATGCCTCTTTCTTTAAATAAGACTCACAGATTTCTAAATATGGTACTGAGGGAGAAAAACTGGAAGGAGGCCATAAAAATTTTAAGTTCTGCACGCAGCATAACAAATGAACAGAATCTATGCAGAATAGCCATACAGTTGCTTTGTTGTAGTGTTCTACAATCCCACAAACCATTTTTTTCTCATTTGAATTTGTAAATAAATCCTGTATATTTACATAAGTGAGCACAAACCCACCACTCCTCCCAAAATCAAATTAAACCCAGCGGCAAATTTTGACCCCGCATTGACATATACTATTATTCCATCCATCTTACATCTAAATAGTCAATATCTCCCTGTGAACACAATTTTGCAGCCTTAGTCTTTTCAAACTGATTTTACTAAAAATATTTCTTCAATAGCTACACAATTATTTTGTAACATGCTATGCTAAGAAAATGTGAGTTTTCACAGATTCTAGCCTTTTCTGTGTGTCTTTTTTACTACAAAATGGAAACATATGGCTCAGTTTCAAGTGGCTAATTGGCAATATCTTAAAGTGCCGTTAAGAGGTTCAATTGTATGTATGACATCTGATAATCTGATTGCATTTTATTTAAGACTAGGAAGTACTTCAGAAGTCAACAGATGGCAGCAGATATACTTGAGAGAAAAAACCAGTAATTTACTTCGATTTCTTTTACAGGGTCGTCTTGCCATTTATTGAAGTAGAGTTTGAATGTAGGGGCTGGAATGAAATGAAGAAAACTTCACTAGTAGAAAAATACTAATAGCAGACGGGTTTGCTTTATTCATCAAGATAGTTTCAGTTAATTACAAATGTGTTTCATGCAAGACACATATATCATAATGTAATTGCTAAATATAGGAGCAAAACTAAACTTCATACCATATGCTGCAAAAGAAATTGCCTTGGTGAATGGGAAAGGCTTTTTGCTTCCATACAACTGAATTATATACCACAGATGAGGTTACTACTGTTATAGGATTATGCACTGGAATACAGACTCTAAATAATTTTGATGATTTAAATCTCAATTACCCTCAAGAGGACTTTGGTATCCCTAAACAATAATAAATCTTAATAATTTCTTTTAATTGGGATAACCACTACCTTAGATAACTAACAGTCTAAGAGATTTTGTTGTAGCAGAAGAAATGAGTTTTATGAGATAGCTAATTACAGAACTGAGATCAACAAGCAGGAGATTCTTCCTCACATGAGCTACTTGGCAAGTAGCTCAGTCATTCCCAAGAAAATGACCAAGACAAAAAGTGCATTCCTCAACAGAAAGATGCTCCTTCTTCTGCTACATCTGTCTAAAGTAGCTCTATAGTCTCTTTTACCTTAAGTGTCTAAATGCAAGGTGTCTCTCACTGTACTACAACAAGAAGAGAGTTTGACATGACAACTTTCCACTATAGAAGCCTCAGGAGTAAACACGACTGCTCAGTACGCTGCTTATTTTGCTCAACTGCCACACCAAAATCAGACAAAGTAGAGAGCTGGAGTACTCACCACTGACACCACCCACTTATTTTGAAGAAGGTAAAACCGACACACCACTATCTTCCATAATGAGCCAGAGGAGATATTCTTCTAAGTCAATATATGACAGAACAGAAATTGTGACAAATGAAGAAGAAAAAGTAATTCCCTAACCAGGGAGATCAGGATACAGAAGTCTGCTGTGCTGTTGTGTGGTGTTATACGGCCATTCCATTTGTCCAGTGTTTTCTTTTGTGTGATGCGCTTGAAGCTCATGAGCTACTTGTTCAAATTAGGGGTGGATGGGAGGAAGGGAGGGTTTTCAGCTCCCAAATTCTGCTCCAGACATGCAAAGACACAGACCTGCCCTTTTCCCAGCTTCAGTTGGGATTTTTAAATGGGCGCAATATAGCTGAAATAGCAAATCAAACCTTCCATTTTCAAGCTTGATCATTTACATAGCCCAATAGAAACACCTGATATTGTGAGAGACAGAAGACAATGAAGCATTATATATACCCTGGGATTTAAATAATGAAGAACTTGGCACTCCATATTAAAAACCAAATTGCTAGTTTGTAGGGTCTTAAACATTTTTCTTTTAAGACATAAAAATATAAAAACTGAAGTGTGAGGGAGTTTCAAGATAGTTCTATTGCAGAACATCAAACTCTTTTGATGAATCTGGCATCTCGATTGTATTGCCTTTAGATTTTTTGGGACCCTCTTTTCAGGAAATAGAAGCAAGTAATGCTTTAGAAACATGTAATGCCCTTTTGCTAATCTAAAAATAGAATTTTTTAGAAATTTTTAGAGACTAATTTAAAGTTTAAATGCAAAAGAACAATCTTTGGCTTGTTATATAATGGAAGGATGTTATTACTGATAAAAATATAAAGTATTTATGTTCCTACAGTTATTTCAGACATTTTATCTGTGATTTTTTTCATAACCACTCTAAACCACAAGCCATTTTAGTTTTTAATATTAATGTTTTAATATAGTAGCAGAAAGAGAACAAACCAGAGCATCGCATTGTTCGAGAGATGTGTTGCTCCAGTCCTAGTTTATTAGTCTTAATAGAAAACCCCTTTGTCAAAAAAATGTGTTTCTTTATAAGGAAAGAAAAAAGTCAGTATGTTCTTTGAAATACTCCTTGAATTCAAGGTGTGCTGTGAGCAAAGTATTACCTATATCTTCAGCTCATGCATGTATTTCCAAATTACCATCTGGTGTGCATATATTATGGATTTGTATAATAACATCCATAGCTATTATTGTTTTAAAATATGTTATGAAAGCTAAGTAAAATATATCATACCTGACAACTCATTTTTCCCAACAGCTTTTGAACAGACATGTTTATATTATCTTAACGTCGTATTGTAATGTTCAAAAAATAAGGCGTACTGTGTGAAAATGAATTAAAGAATAACTTTCAGCCCTTACTACATGCTTTTGGCATGCTCCGTGTGTAGAATATGCGAGTGTTTAAGTCCTTTTGCCTGCAAGGACTGAAGTAGGTTTTGTCATGTTTCAGTTCAAATCAAAATCAAGACAGCAAATTTATCCTCTTTTGGGGTTGTAGAGGGTAACTTTGCTCTGTTTTAGATCATGGCAAGTGTTGACTCAACTTCAGACCCTGCCGTGGAGTTGCACCCGAAATACCTTACCCTACCCAGCAGAGCATGCTAATACAGCTATTTTTAAGATCCAAAGCCAGTGCCTACGTGGCAATATGCTGTCTCATGACGACATAGCATTACGCAGTCACAAACTGAATTTATAAAATTAGTTTTTAACTTGTGCCAATATTTACATTAGTGGATATTTATCTTTACTAATTTATTAGTATTTGAAGATTTTTTACTGCATTTCACGCTATTCCAACAAGCTTCTACTCCATCAAGCCTGTTACACAAATGCTGCAGGGAACAGATTTATGCCTACTAGAAGACAGACCCAAGTTAACTACAAAAACCTTTTGAAGCCTTCTCCCTTCTTCTGCTCTGCTACTGCCTGGTTTTAACAATGAATAAAGTATTTGGTGGAGGTTTTGATGAACAGATGAATTTTGTCTGAAGAAAATCCAAATGGATTTTGTGGATACTTACAAGATGAGTAAGGGGCAGATAACATGAATAACATTTAAATGACATCAGAACTAAAACTTGTCTGAGATTCTCAAATGTTAAGAGGTTATGCTAATTTACATTATTAAATTATAATAAATTAGGTATTCAGCAGTATGTTAGGAAAAAAAAAAGCAGTAGTCAGAAATTCACTGCTCCACAGCAGCTCATGAACTAATGGCACAAAAATTTTGACAAGAAGGATTCTACAGTGAAAGCAAACTATTAGATCAGGATGCCAGAACAAAACTTTGCTGCTTAATTGAATATTCCTTCAATTCAAACTGCTCTTGAATATTCTTTTACAATGTTTTTATTTCTTCTTATGTACTCATAGAAGATTTTTCTAATGCGCAGAATTTTGTGTTTAGGCTGACACGCTGGCTTTATGCTGGTGCAACAGAATTCTGTCAGATGCCTTCAATTTTCATTTTTTTAATACCTGCCATATTCCTATAAATTAAGCTTGACTCCTATTTGCTTGTCATGTCTGATAGTCTGAGACCTGAAGATACGCCAGCATTGAAACCCTTTGCTTAGAACAAGCGAAGAACAAGACTTGTGAAGAGAAGCCCAGAAAACTTCAGATGAAAGTAATGAAAATTCTGTCATTTTAATTTGCAAGCTCAAGTGTATATACAACAATCTTGAAATCACCAGTCATTATGAAATAGCTTTACAGCTATGGATGGAAGCAGATCACCGGCAACGTAATAACTATACTTCAAACCGTCAAGCATAGGAATTTTACAGGTCACTGATTTTCATATACAGATATAACAAGCTATATAAACAAAACTCCAATAGTGCTTACCTAGAGATACATTGCCTTTGTTGTTCTCCTAACACTAATCAGATTTTTAGCCTCTTACTCCCTACAATTTCTTGAGGCCTTACACAAACACAAGCAAGCCTATGGTCTTACTTCTATTAAAGTTACATCGCTTCACAAGGAAAACAACCCTCGCTTGTTTGTCAAGGCAGCCAGAAGCAAAAAGGGGAGTGAGAAATCATGTGTGAATCTGAACTGGACACAAACTAAGTTACCAGACAGTTATCACACTCTTTCCTTGTCTAATGCAGTATTACTTGCTTATTACATTACTGTATTTTTCACAGTGACCAAGAAGTTATTTAGCTTTTTAGGAAAAAACATCTGTTTTTTTTTTTGCAAAAAACTACTGCTACAAATGTAAGAGACATGAAGGTGTACTTTAAAGTAAAATTGACAAAGGTCTTATGAGGCAACGCTATGTAATGTTTTAATGTTAACCGGGAAATTGAAGAAACCTGACTACTATTTTGAATCGTGTGTACACATGCAAATGACTGGTTTAACCAAAATGCATTTGTGAAAATAAAAATCTAAGTATTCTGATCAAAAACACTTTCTAAAAATATAATATAAATTATAATGATCGGACAGCTACTTTGAGCTTTAAAATCTCTAATTTAGTGTCACTAAAGAGATACATTATGTAAACCTTCTAAAAAATTTCAGTCTTTCAATTGGTTTTCTCTATTTCCTTCCTCTTTTTGAGGTTCAATTGAACGTTCACCTAATACTGGGACCTGCCACCATTCTGTTACCCTTATAATAAATATAATACATATCAAAAAGGCAAAAATAACTGAATTACTCTACTCAACTATATCAACTCATATCAACTCACTGAATCTTGACTTGATATAAGCTATAAAACCCTTTCAGTATTGGTGGAGATTTTTTCTTCTAAGTTTCTGGTGAAGAGGCAACAAAATTTAAGGTGCAAAATGAACTGAATTCGTACTCAGATAGGATTTAAAATAGTAAAAGGAACTCAAGCTGCTTCAACAGTGCACGTTCACCATCCTCCATTTCACATACACAGAAGACATAAGGCTATGATGTGCTTTTAACTCTTTTTGAAGCCAATCTTCAATAGTAGAGGTGCGTATCTTAGTAAGTACATAAATTACATATATGATTATTGATAATTACTTATATAAGTTACATATATTATTACCGATAATAAAAAAAATTACATTTAATGCATATCCATTTTTATCTTCATTCATTTCTAGTATTCTTAAAAATAAAAAGAGTAGTGCAATCTTTTTTCAGGGTGAGCAGTATGTATCCATTCAGAATGTGCATATAAATACCTACCAGGGAGAGAGAGTAAAGTGCCATAGCTGCAACTAGTTATCTGGGGAAACATTAAGGCATTTAGCTGTAGTTATTGTTCAAACACACATTTTGCTGCATACCATTATGTAAAATAATACTATCATTTTCATTTTAAAATTATGAGAATTAGAAAGAGATTGTAATTAAGCAATGTTTTGACCTCCCAGTTTCTCATGATCCAAACAAATCAGCGCAAAGATTTCCACATGTAATATAGTAGTTTCATTCATGTGTCAGCAGAAAGAAACATAAAACCAAATTCAGTAGCTTTTCTTAAGCTAATAAAACTTTTGTGTGTACTAGAAGAAGGTCCCAGGCTCTCTATTGGCCTGACAGGGCAGGATCTCAAGAACTTGCCTGGCCTTCTTGTGGCCTAAGCCATGCTGTCACTCAGCTGCAGGGCCACACATTGCTCATTGCTTGCATGTTTGGACGTTGCTCTGGGAAGACGCGATGTGCCCTCAGCTGCAGCTCCTGGGGCCATGGGGCTAGGGAAGGTTCTCCCAAGCTTTTCAGGGCATGCCTGGGTGGGGAGCAAACTGTGACGTCAGACTATATAAAATGCAAGTAGAACTTGTGCCTGAGGGAATTGGTTGGTTATTTTCTGTACTGTGTGCTTCTTGTGAAGACTTTACAACATCAATAGCCTGCTGTGAATTTGTGCTCCCTCTCTGTTTGAGCGTGGCTGGTGCTGTTGACCTTACATGCCAGAGGGATGCCGGAAGGGTAAGTATAACAACAGAGAAAAGGTCACTAGAAAGTAGTCACTAGTAAGTTTTCTTCTGTAATAATTTAAAGGGTATTATTAATGAGGCTTTTTGATATTAATTTGGATTGTGAGTGTTAATATTATTGTAACTGAATTAGTAATATTTTGCTCTTGGATTTTTATTAGATTGTAAGGATTTTAATTGGGCTAATTACAAACTCTTGGCTCTATATATGCTGTGATCCCTTTTGGCCACAAGACTTTGAGTGTAATGCTTCCTTATGATGGAAAATGGAAAAGAGAGAATAGAAAGAGCTTTTACAAGTTCACATTTAGTATTCTCCTTTCATATATCTCTTATTTATTCTTTCCAGTTCTGCAATACATGGAGATTGACCTTTTTTGGTAGAAAAATATTGTCTATCCCTATGATTTGTAAATAAGTCACAAGAAAACAACAAATGTTATTCTACAGTATGAAACCTTTACTCCCCCAAAGGAGTCAAAGCTGAGTTCTGTGTTTATTTAGCTTTAGGTCTGCATTAATGAATATGATCCATATGATGAAGCGATAGTATAATGGCAATGCCTTGGCAACCACTAAAATTACTGAAGTATGTAGTTATCCAAAGTAGCTAGGGCAGTTTCTTTTGAACTTGCAAGTAGGACCTTGAAGTGCGAATCACTTGCATTCATTTAGACAAGGAAGTGAAACTTGATTATTACTGGTCACAAATGGTTGTTCACTTATCCTGGAGGAAATGATCTCCTGCTGGCAGTTAAGAGGTAATTAGCAGTTTCCTGACTGGAATAAACACATCCAGCCAGTAATTTTCCATTCTCAACCTTAGGGCAAGTGAACTATTATGAGTTTCAGGTGTTTCAACGCCTTCCAACCTCAAAAAAATCTCAACCAACAATTTCAGAAATACTGCTTTAAGCACGTTAAGTCAGGGAATGTGATGTTTTACATAATACATTAATTTGCTAGAAGAGAGCTTATATTTTCTGTAAATTCTGATTTAATACCCCACAGCAGATACAGGCATTGAGATTAGCATTCAAGTATGCATGTGGATGAAGCACTACACTCCAGCTGCAGTAGACAAATGCTCATATGAATAATTAGTATTTCTATTTGTTAGTATGGAAACACACAACCTGTTCCTGAAGAGAGAAGTAAAATGATTAATAAAGGGCGGACATACCACTGTCTGCATCTGGGAATCTCCACTCTCCTGGAACAGGAGATTTTCTATTTCTATTATACCATTAATGTAGAAGTCATTATTCCTCTAATACTTTGCCAACTGTCATTAAAGTAACAAGACATGGCTGAAAATCTCACCTATGATTTCTATTTTCTTCCACTCATATTTGAGCAATTCACTTATTTAGGGAGCCTCAGCATCAAGGCACAGAGCACAAACACCTATCAAAGAGTAAACAGCTTATGAGCTGCACAGTCGAAGTATGCAAAATTATTTTGTTAAGAGATGTGATCTGAAAAAACACCTTCCACACATTAGAATGTTTCCAAGAAAGATATCAGCATTAAAGTGCACAGAACAATAATAAAGAAAACATGTGATGTCCATGAGACATTGCTTGAGAGATATACAAAACAGTGAAAATACTGGTTTTCCTGAAGTTTGTGGTGAACTTCTAACCAGCTTACAAGTCAAGAACTAGTTTTGTAGACTCTACTTTTACTACTTTCAACTGGCTTTCTCTACAGAACAACTGCATCCAAAGGCAACCTATAATTTTTCACCTCAAAGATGAAGGCAGTTTGTTTCATATTTCCATATATTTAGCATGCATAATAACTTTTTATTATAGTAGCGTCCTGAAATAACTCAATAAAAAATAGGAAAATGTGGCAACAACCTTATTTAGGAGACAAATGTCATTAATCCCTTTAAGAACTAAAGTTAATCAGACAAAGAAGCAGAGGTCATGCACTGTACTGAGGGACAAAGCAAAGATGTCAAAGTAGTCATGTGATACAAATAACAAAAATCAAAAGCTGTATTACAGTGTTCAACATGTAAAATATGGCTACTGTGCATTTGGTATTAGAAGTTTGCTTAAAAGTTCTCCTCATGCAGTAGAAGCACAGGTGTGTATCTGTGGGATTGTTCCCAAGAACATTTCCCCTAGAAATGAGCTGAGTTCTGAAGTGATGTGCCATTTTGCTGCTGCTTATTGTTCCCACTGTTTCCACTAGACTATCAATAAAATGCCTAGATGACCAAATGATATACAGTGCAACTACCCATATAAAAAGGAATCTTAGTGGAAAAAAGTTGTTACAGTAATATTTTCTGGATAAGTTATACTTGCTCACACTGGACAGTAGAGAGTGAAGTTCTCAAGAAACATAAATTAGTTGAGAAAGAGAGTATGGAGGAGTGCATTCTCAGTATAGTCATCTTTCTACTGTTACTCCCCTTGAAACCAATGGGATGTTTCTCTAAACAAGGAAATCGAGCCTACATCTGTAGCCTACAGCTACTCTGAAGACACAAACACAATGGGAAAATCCTGAATGACAACAGATGCAGAACTTACTTGTAAATAATTTTTAACTTTTTGTAGTCTTTCAGCATAGAGATTTATTCCCCCTTTCCCTCCTGTCATACTTAAACAAAGCAATAGAGTGCTCAGGTATACTTTCGATCCCAGGAGAGCGGTATGAGTGCGAAAGAGGAACAAAACTCTATCGGCTTCTAAGAAATGTAAATGTACTGAGGCAGATATTAATATTTTTTTAAAAAAGATAATCTTTTTTTTGGCTTAAATTATAACTCAGAAATATCATAATGACAGAAGAAACAAATCCTTATATTTAGGACTCCATTTTCTTCTGAGGAGTTCTGTTAAACTTAGTGAACCGTTCACAGCCCATTTATTTTATTGTTCTGTTAAGCTTATGGCATTGCTTTAAGCAGCGAGTCAAACAGCCTTTAAACTTCCCTAAATTGTGCATCAAGAACATTTCTTAAGATTATCAACCAGTCTCTGATATAAATCAGGTAGTTCTGAAAGTTTATTTGCAATTTCACCCTAAATGAGATTTTTAAAAGTTTTAGACAGAAAGCTTAAATAAAGCCTATATGGAATCAAGCATGAAGTTAATATCTACACTATTAGCTGTGAAGTTGTGAATGGTTTCAGAAATGACCTTGTGAAACTATGCTTAGCAATGAAAATGATGAAATCTGAGCAAGGAAGGGATCATATGAGAAATAAAGACCAGGCTTTAAGGGGGGTAGAGGGAAGAGAATGGGGAATCCTCAACCTTTTTTTCCATCACTGATAAAAATAATTTAACAAAAAAAGAATGCAGTTGCCTTGCTTCCCTAGAATAGCTGCTGATACTTTAAATCCCTTATACATGAAGTGATTAACAGATTGACTCCAATATCTGCAGTAGAATTTGCCTTGCATTTCAATGTTCCAGTGAAGAGCACCAAAGAGCAACACATGCATAACAACAATTAAAGATTTGCTGCCTACATACCTGTTATAAAAGAATCTGCCTAGAAACATTCTTTTAGTAGAGAGAAAACTGTTTGTGCTGCCTAAGCTAAGTCATGCGCCCTCAAGCAGGCCCTTGATCTGGAAGGCAGCCAGTAAAAGCATCTGTAGGATGTTTAGCATCAGTGTCTGTTTCCATCTCATAGACCCCATAGCAAATAATGCTGGGAAGGACTTTTATTTCTTTTGCTCTAAAGCAAGAACACTGTATGTAGCTCACTCCTGGCAGCTGTTTGAACACAGGAAGTGTGAAATCTTCATAACTTCACACCTATCTCTTCCAGTGCCTGACCATTCTTACTGTTAGAATTAAATTATTCATCTAAATGTTCTTGGCTAATTTTTTTAAGCCCATTGATTATTTTTCTATCTCTTTATGATTATAAAGAATATTTATAAATATTGGTCTCCCAACCAACCTTTTATGATTTCAGTTTTCCTATAACCTCTCAGACTTCTATCTGTATACTCAGGAGCCCCAATTCTTTTAGTCTTCATTTGGTCACCAAAAAAACAGGCACGCTTTGGCAATGTTATAAGAAAAAAACTGTTTTCCAACTCTTAAGAGATACGTTTTTGCAGAACTTACCTGTAAGAACAATTTACGGAACCATCAAGCAGATATTGCAAATTTAAGGAGGTTTCAGCAGTTAGCAGGTAGTCTGCACATGGAATCACCTGGTATGGAGCCACTGATAAAGTGTTATCCTTCCTCTGCCTGGTTGCATCTCCATTTAGCTGCTTTGGAGAAATTCAGTGTAGATTTGAACTTTTAAACTTTTGCATTAGCAGAATTGCATGGGAATCTTTCATTCAGGTACGTCTTCAATATCTAAACTTTGACAACCTGTTGCCTGGTAGAACTGTCTACAGGAAGTTCAGAAAAACAGGCTATGTAACAGTCCTGCAGCACCACTCTCTCCTAGCCTGTTTATAAAGTCATGTTTGTTTTTACTGAACCTGAACATTACCTCCTAAAGCTTGCTTGGAGAAGGAGTTTCAAGACATAAATTCTCAAAGGTTCTTTTCACAAAACCATTTGCTACTCTAGCAGTGTCATTCAAATCATGTGTTTATTAGCAATTCTATTTCTAAATGAAACCAACTACATCTCAAATCCTCTTCCAAAACACAGAAATTAATTAGGAATGGCTTGAGTAATGAAGTCTGTGTGAATTGTTATTGTCTTTTGCTTTTTCAGGAAGTTAATAATATTACATTTCTTATTTACTGTGCTCTGACAGAATGTCAGATATCAGATCATTTCCTCAGTAATGAACAAAAATTAGTAGTTGAGCCTGACTTGAGAGCAGCCCTGAGGAGAAAGACTTGTGGGTATTGGTTGACGAGAAGCTCGACATGAGCCGGCGACGAGCGCTCGCAGCCCAGAAAGCCAGCTGCATCCTGGGCTGCATCAAGAGAAGTGTGGACAGCAGGGCAAGGGAGGTGATTCTACCCCTCTACTCCACTCTCATGAGACCCCACCTAGAGTACTGTGTCCAGCTCTGGAGCCCCCAACATACGAAGGACATGAACCTGTTGGAACAGGTCCACCAGAGGGCCACAAAGATGATCAGAGGGCTGGAGCACCTCTCCTATGAGGACAGGGTGAGAGTTGGGGTTGTTCAGTCTGGAGAAAAGAAGGCTCCAGGGAGACCTTATAGCCCCTTCTGGTACCTAAAGGGGACCTACAGGAGAGATGGGGAGGGACTCTTGATCAGGGAGTGGAGCAAAAGAATAAGGGGGAATAATTTTAAACTGAAAGAGGGAAGATTTAGATTAGATATTAGGAAGACATTCTTTACTGTGAGTGGTGAGGCACTGGAACAGGTTGCCCAGAGAAGCTGTGGCTGCCCCTTCCCTGGAAGTGTTCAAAGCCAGGCTGGATGGGGCTATGAGCAACCTGGTCTAGTGGAACAATGGCAGGAGGGGTGGAACTCAATGATCTTTAAGGTCACTTCCAACTTTAACCATTCTATGACTCTATGATTCCTCTGAGTTTATTTCATTTATCTTTATTTTAGCTTTTAAATAAAGTGATTAACTACCACTTTAGTTGCTATTAACAAATGCAATACAAGCCATAAAATTACTGCTCAGTTCAATATTTTCTTGCATGTTTCTCATTATTTTCAGAACTTTGCCTGTAATAGACATATTTTAAAAAGCCAACTAACCACAACCTCTTCTATTTAATGAACAGCCATACCAGATTTCTTCTAACCCTCTAACAGTATGTGCTGTTTCCATAACGCTAATGTACATGTACGTATGTATTTCATTGTGCATAGCTGCATGCATTAAGGTGAGAGAGAAGATGGTATGGACTGTTTCTTACTGTGTTTACCAAGCCTCCTGCCGCGATCTGTCTTCCATTTACCTTCACTCTGTCTTAATCTGTTAGTGTCTTTGAAACAACTCAAATTCTGTTTTTGTTTTCAGTTTGGTTTGCCCAAATTCAAAAATATGAAAAAGTGCTAAAGAGCCTGTGTTTCTGTATACCAATGAAAATGAATAATAGGCACATGGGCACTTGCAAAGTAAAACCAGAACTTCATGTATTTAGCTGTAAGTGGTGCTTGCAAGAATTAAAAAACAAAAAATTTTAAAAAATCACTTTTTGGAAATTCTGTAACTGTGTAAGTAATCCAAAATTGAAGTTGTTCTGTCAGCGACTGAAAAGTAAAATTGAAGCATGAATGGGAAAAGTTATTGATATTTCAGACTTATTAGAAATGTGATTAGGACTGAGAAAGCTAGCAGCCAAGCCTATTAGAATAAGTATCACAGATTCAGTATTATTTGGAGCAAAATTTAAGTTATGCCTATAAGAAAAGTCTCCATTATCCAACTTCTATTCTCACCAAATCTTTTTTCTACTGGACTTAGAAAAAAAGCAAAGTATTACCCACTGGAAATACGCAGAACCAGCTTTGTTCTCTCAGAATCTTTCATTTCAATTACAGTTTCATGAACCAACTAGCAGTTTCATGAACCAGCTACAAGTGGAGACACTCTGTTATTCCTTGTGTTGCATTTGATGGACTGGAAATTAGAAGTGGATAGGAGCACACAATTTAGTATCAAACATCAAAGCTTAAAACATCCTGGATTGGGAGTACTGGGTTATTCTTCAACGGAAATATAACAGCACACCATGTTTGTCCTCTCAGGTTCCAAATCTCTCAGAATTCAGTTTTTATGGGCAGGGCCCATATTTCCCTTTTACATTTCCAGAGGTTAACAAACTGCGGGAAAGCATACTCCCCTATTCTGAATAAAAGAAACCAAAACTCCAGAGCATGTGACACTGGAGCTAAAGGAAGTCTCGGGCATTGTGCTGCCCCAGAGAAGTTCCAGTGTATTTCCGGCCCAGCTTTGCTAGTTCTTTATTCCTCTGCTTTACATTTTTATTTCTTTTTGTAGATTGATGAATCCTTCTGACAAAATTCAAGCATCCTGTTATGATTCACTTTATGTATATTTTATCCTCATTGATTTTTACTTCCTCTTTCATCTTTCTCTTTTCAATGTACCTTCTTTTTAATCTCCATATATCTGTTTTCCTTTCATGACACATTTCTCTTTCTTTCCTGTCATCCATCACATCTAGCTATTTTTTTTTAGTGCTGATTTTTTTTCTCTGTTCAGTCTTTTAGCATTCCTAGATACTGGCTTCCCCATGTTTACGACCCTTGGTCACAAATTCAGTCATTCGGTCTCTCCTGCTTATCACCAAAGTGTTAACCATAAACACATACTCCAAATTCCAAAATATTTGCTAGGGGAGACTTTCTTTTGCAAGTCAGGCTTTCCCTTTCGCCAGACAAAGAATTCAGTCTGAGTGGGACTTAGGTCTCACACTCAGACACTCTTAGGCTCTACTGAGCTATTTAAACCCTGAGCAATCCCAGCATTTTCCTACTACTTCTGCTGCAGTGCATATATTAGAGTGTGTCAGCCTTCACCTGCTCTTTTTGTTTCTTGTCTTGCTCTACTATATATTGTAAATTGAAAGGAAGACATAGGGATATAAGAAGAAAAATATTTTGCTTGTGCAAGATTTTATTATTCTAGAAATGTTTTTACATCCTGTGAAGCTGTCCATGACAGGTATCTAGTGGATTATTTATCTGTCTTTCAGAGAGGGATTCATAAATGTTCATAGACATTCATGAATTTTAAAAGTAGTGCTTTTGGGTTATATTTTCTGGATAAGAAATTAACTGTTGTTAAGTGTCTCTAATTCGCTCTTAAGGGTGGCCATTAATCTTTGGGAAATATCATTTTCCTCAATTATTCTTGCTTAAAAGCATGATTCTGCAGCCATTAAAAGTATGACACAACTTATGGTAGACATTGGTGGCTTTTTAAAAAAATGGAAGCAACATTCTCCTGAATTTTCTTTCATTTTTCCCTGATGAAAAACCATCTGAATTCCTGCATGTGATTAGGAAATTCATACCTATCTTCACAAATCTAAGCATATAAGTAGTTTTATTGAATAGCATACAATATATGTTGTTTGACTGGATGGGAACTATAATGAGAAGAAGGAAAATGGCATGAAAATGCTTCCAAAACAAACTGAGTTCCAGACATAATAAATCTATATTTCAGCTCTGATTTGCAACTGGAATGTTCATATGTATTAAACATTTGTTCAGATGTAAACATCTGTATGTCATTTTAGATATTTCCACTTGGCTCTGAAATTGAGAATAACATTTATGAGAAAATGATAGCAGGCAATGGAACAAATTTGTGCATGTTTTCTATTATTTTCTCCTTGAAAACATGTCAGGAGAGAAAGACAATTCTAAAATGAAATGTTGACGTATCCAATATTAGCAATTTATTCCCAATCTGCTTTCTGCTTTTCCATGCTATGCTATTTTAACTCTGCTATGGTAAAGCAACATGCTTCAAGTGTATAAGCATGGAAAATGACTACTCTGGGACAATCCAAGAATATGCATCTGTAATTGTGGTTTCATTTGGTCCACAAATAGGAAACATTTTCATATAAGTAGATAATGTCTTTCAGTTAGCGTTAAGTGGGAGTTCTCAGGAGTAGTAACAATATTCTATATATCATGAAATTGTGCAAACAGCAAACCAAAACAGACATGAAGAACATTACTAAGAATAAATTTTTAAATGAAAATTCAAGTACCCGGATTTTTATTTTAAAATTAAATATTATGAAATTTTTCTTTGGATTTTCCGTTTAAATCAACACAACACTGAAATCAACACATGATTTCTGAAAGCTTGTCAAAAATTTTGTTTTGATGAAACCCCCCTCCTCAGCTCAGCTTAAACAGCTACTCATTCTGCAGGAGGAAGAAATAAGGGTAAGGACAAGCAGAAAAATGCCAAAAGTACACTGGTTTGGATCTAATTTTTATGAATTCTAGCTATCCAGTACACAATAGGGATGATACCAAACTGTTTGACACAATTTGAGTTTTTCGTACTCAACATTGAATATTATTTATAATGCCTAAGGAAGCAGTCAGGCTTAAAATTAACAGGTTTTTGCTGGTCTCAGAAAATATGTTGGTGGAACTTTTCCTCATTAGACCTCCCATGTGAGAAATGTCTTTCTTTGTAGGTTCCTTACAGCACTGATGCCTGGTACTGAGTTCTCCTGACATGTTCTGGACTGTTTTACNTTATTTAATGCTGTTGTGTTCCTTCTCGTGACTTAATTGTTCCACACTTTCTAATCTTTGGAAGGCAGAGCTTGAGCTAAGGCACAAAATAAAATGTGTTTTTCTCTCTGTGCATTGCTTATGGAGAGAGAAAAATGAGGCATGCTGAGTTCAAAAACTTTGTATGGGAACACTGAACTGTATTCTATACTGTAAGATGCACTGGAGAAAAAAGTCTTTCAATAAAACACTTTTTTATTTAGATAAAGAGTTAGAGCTAGGACATAGGCTCAAGTTCATCATTAATAACAATCTTAATATCTTGAATACGTTTGCCAGAAAGTTTTCCCATCGATCTGCCGCTGAAGACAACTCAGCCTTTTCTGATCTCATTACAGCTGAATAAAACTGGTTACGATTTGTTGAAGTGGATGATATTACTCTGAATTGCATGGGAATAGCTAAGTTTATTCTGCTTGTTCCAAAAAGCAAAATGACACATATAGTTACCCACTAATTCAGAGGCTGACTGAATAAATAATTTCATATTGATATCTAATGTTTATTGGGTAGTTAGTAGTGTCGTCCCACACAAGTCTATGTATTCTGCTTTCCTGTTCAAATGATTAATCATATGTAGGAAATAAAACACTGATGATACAACTCCTGATAAATAATCCTATTAGGACAGAATGAGAATGGACACAAATACTGGTCAAATGTCTCACTTGAAATTAGGTTCTTACTTGAATCAACTGACACTTGTCTCTTAGACGATTTTTTAGTGAAAATCTCCTACTTGAAAAAAGCATCTTTGGCTGGTAACGGAGAGCCTGGCTCTGTCTGTCTACATATTTATTCCAGTGCCAGGCAGAAAAGTATCTGAGCTTCTCACATTTTTTTTTTTTTTTTTCTGTGAAAAAGACTCTTAATGCACTTAAATCTAACTCTATAATGAGAAGTCTCTAAGGACTCTAGGTTCTTTTGTCACTGCTAAAGAAGAACAATAATCTTATTTTGAACTATTAATATGACTTGCATTTTTTTTAATCTTAGAAGTTGATTAAATAACTTCACACATCTGTAATATCATACATAATATATTTCATTTTTTCCTCTTTAAGTAATGTGAGGTTGCCCCAGTAAGTCATCTCACTTGAGGTCAAAACAAGACAGTGTAACAAACTCTAGCGTAACAAAAAAGTATATTTGGCTGCTTGCAAAGAGCAGATCTAGCTAACACAGTTCCAACGCAGTGTTAGTTCTGTGTATTTTCAATAGCTATTTCTAAAGACATTGTTTTCAGGCAAATTATGCCAGGCTAACTCGCAGTGAGTAGTGCTTCCTTCCAGAAATACAGGTAAATATTTCTGTATTCCTGAATATTCCTCACACACGTGATAATGAATGTGACCTGAGACTCTGATCCTCAATAGATAATCTGAGCGTACTAAACCACTGAAGTGAGTGGGGATTAAAAAGAATGCAATCACCACCTTTTAAGATTAGGGGTTTACTGAGTTAATGGCTTTATGGAAAAAAAGAAATCCTTACCAGTACAAATTAATGTATACTGCCCTAAATCAGCAGGCATTGCATTCTGTTGGAAAGATTGAGAATATAATGGAGAGAGAGAATAACTTTAATTTCTAAGCGTTGCTTGCTGTGACTAAAGTTGCAAACTATGTTCAGAAGCAAAGAGTAGCAATCTGTTAATTGACAACATAGCAGTAATTAAAGAGAATGTATTACTGAGAACTAAAGATTGCCTGAAACAACACAAAATGTTACCAGAAGGTAATTACATTACACCTGCAGTGTAAATATTATTCTATGAGAGCATTTTATCATTACAGGAATACGATTCACTTGCACAAATCTCTGTCTTCCTTGTACCTATGGGTGATATTAATCTGAAGCTTGATGATGATAGCACTCAATGAGCCAAACTGGCATCAGCACGCTAACTATGCACTCCCTTGAAGAAGAGATATGCCTTGGGTCAAAGAATGGATGATTTAAATAGACAAAACCAATATCCAGGTGAGGCAGTGGCTTTCCTGGGTTGCACAGCAGGTCAGTGTTATTTGAAAACACAGGTGTCCTGACACAGACAGTCAAATTATGCACCCTACCAGTTCTACCTGCTCTTCCTTATTAATTTGAGATTTAGTTATGTTAGACCTCCAGCTGGTTTTCATACTTCTCCCAAGTCCAGATAAGTTGGAAAGTTGACCTTGTAACAGCTAATAAGGAAGCGTAAAGACATGCTTTTAAGTTCATGTATTTCTTCATGTATTTCTTCCTGCAATATGCATTGTTTACTAGACTGAAGTAAAACTGACAAACTGCTTTATTTAGTATGAGCATTATAGGAGGGTATATACATGCTATGTATTTACTTGTGTAAATGTATTTCTTTGTGTAAAATGAAGGGGGGGAATAAAATAAAAGGCAATCAGACAGATTACAGTCCTTAGTGTGCTTTATTCCCTTATTTTTTCACTGGCAGGCTACTGTTTCCCAAAAAGTTTGATTAGGCTTTTAATTAACTTGAGCTGGAGGTGATGTGACCTCTAATTAAGTTTGATTTTGTTTCTTCTGGCATTATAAAAATGAACGTATTCAAATGAGACTCATGGATCAACAAACCCAAGCAAGTTAGCAACTAATAATGAAGGTTGTCAATAGATGTGAAAAGGGTTTAAATATTTTTTTTAGTTTTAAAATTAATCTGTTTTTGTGAGCAGAAATTACTGAGGCAAATTCCCATCATGTATGTATGGCAGTACTCCGTCCAAATCATTGCAGCTCTCCAATTAATATCAGCTAAGTAGCTGGCCTGCTAAATAATACAGTGATGTCTCATGATGCAATTTCACTCATTTTGTATCCAAGTGCTGCCTGCCTGTGCTCATTTATTTTCTTTTAATACTTAAACTGGGTATGAATTTTAAAAACACACATGAGAAACTTTAATCTGCAAGGCACCAAATCATAGGCGGAAGAGTGAAAAATTCTCTTCCATTGATATATTAAAAACTGTTTTCACTGCAGGTACCTGAGAGCCAAGAGAAGCTGACTGCCTGTTTCAGAGGCTGTGAAAGTCATACCATTCACTACTGTATTTCTTTGGGTTGATTATTTTTATGGTGGTTGTTATTTGCTCTAGAACACCACTTAGACATCCCAGGTAATATGAAGTTCCCAGGATTCTAAGGACTGTGTAATGACTGAGAAATTATACTCCAACAAGTTTGAAGTCTAGATGGATGTTACCTCTGAACGAGATCGAAGGAACAAAATAGTGTTATCATGGGTGAAGAAGACTGACTTTTTCAGAACCACAGATGAAGCTTGGGGCAATTGCAGGAAAACAACTTCAAAATTTTACAGGAAAGGATGAATTCTGAAGTACAAGATTATCCTTTCCTTTCTAATCTCTATTTAACAAGCCCCTAAATTGTTTCAGGCAGGAAGAATGTTTTTAAAAGCTTATGCACAATTAAGAGATTGATATTTCACATTGATTGATGCCAATGTTGCCACAATAACTTTCTTGATGAATGTTATTTCACTCACCTCGTACATCACACTCAAAATTAAATAAAAAAATATTAAAAATGTGAGCATTTTGCAAATTTTTTTCAAAACAAATATTTTTTTTCCTGAAGAATTTTCAGTTGGACTTGCATGGACAAAGGGTTTCCCTGGGAAGAGTATTGCAAAAGATTAGTGCATTTTCAAACTAAATTTGCTATCTGTGTGAAATCCCACAAAATGTTTAGGAGAAAAAGTTTAAGGTTCACAGTTTTTTGTTTGTGGTGGGTTTTTTAGCCCCCCGCCCCAGCCAACAATTTGGTTAGTTCTCTTCAGTTAAACTCTTACAGGATTCTTTCAATTTTTTTATTACAAAGGATGACTATTAAGTAACCATCTAATATGAAATTTAGCTAAAATATATAGAAGGTAGAATTACATATTACAAGCTCAATTTTATTCAGCTTATTCTGTTTTGGTTTTTTTTGTTTTTATTTTTTTTTCTATTAGTCTCTCCTGTTGTTAGGAGTAACATCTGCCTTGCTATACTACCTGGAGAATCAGCATCTTGAGTGCTACTTGTAGGTTCAGGTCTTTTGGAGGGGTACCCTTTAATTAGTGAACTAGAGAACTGTAAAACACATTCTGCAGCTGTTGGAGGCCAGAAAGAGGACTGTGATCTAACTGAAGTGTCAGTGTCTATTCTACAGGCTTTATTTCTGTGTACATTTTAATATTTGTGTCCTTGTGGCTGTTATAACTTGCATTTTTCCTGAATGCCTTACTTAATGGGAATTTCCAAGCTGATGGAAAACCTTAAGAGAATTACTCAAGGGTGTCAGAAGTTGGTGGCAGGGAGCTGCTTCTTCCAGTCCTCTCCCCTCCCCCCTTGATTTACATATTAATTAAAGTAGGAATGTTAGATGAGGGCATGTCTGTGAGATCCAAATTAGTTCAATTAAATGCAACTTCTTTTTCATCAAGCTAAGCAGATGTTACCATAAAGAAAGAAAAAAGAATGGTAGGTTCACTCCTGCAAGTTGACCGCTACATTTGGGGCTTGTGTCTTCACACCCGCTGTCAGTCTGGCCACCCTGTCAGGGCCCAGAGTCTGACTGTTCACCAACTGGGAACATCAGCATAGCCCAAGACAGGTTTCCATGGCATGAGTCGTGCTACAATAGAAGTATGGAGTCCACCGTGTTAGAAAGACCTTAGGATCACAGGAATATAGAAACACAGAATCATTTAGGTTGGAAAACTTCAAGATCGTCGAGTCCAACACTAACCCAGCACTACCAAGTCCACCACTAAACCATGTCCCTCAGCACCACATCTACCCATCTTGTAAATGCATTCAGGGTTGGCAACTTCACTAGTTCCCTGAGCAGCCTGTTCCAATGCTTGGCAACCCTTCCAGTGCAGAAATTTTTCCTAATATCTAGTCTAAACCTCCCCTGGCACAACTTGAGACCATTTCATCTTGTCCTGTCACATGTCACTTGGGAAAAGAGACTGATCTGCATCTCACTGCAACCTGCTTTCAGGTAGTTGCAGAGCCTCATTTTCTCCAGGCTAACCCACCCCAGTTCCTCCAGCCACTCCTCATAGGATTTGTTTTCTAGACCCTTCACCTTATTCCACTGTTATTTAAAATTAAATGTTTTCTCAGCAAGTCTTGAAAGATCCATCACATTTACACAGAAAAACATTGGAAATATTTACGTATGTTCCTCATTGCACTTTGAGGTCTAGAAGCTACCCTATAATATAGGGGAAAAAAAATGCATTTGTATAGAACAAGTAAAATCTGCTTCCTACAAGGCAGCTATAAAGGAAGCAGGCAGATGACTGGGAACAGCACTACCCAGAAAAGAGGTTGGAAGTAGTTTTATAGTTAAAAAAAGAAATAAACTGTGTAGTCATAATAGGCTGGAATGGTAAGGAACCAGAAGGTAAGGAAAAGGAAAAGATCAGGAAGGTAGTAAAAAAAGGAAAACAAATAGAGAAATGTAAAAAGGAGTGACCAATCAAAATAGCAGACTTTGTGAAAGAAACCCTGAGAAATAGAAATTAATGCTGCTATAAGTGTCTGTAAATTTACAGTGGAGAGAGACTATGGATTAAACTGGTATTTCTGTGAAGTTATTAGATTTATATAGTTATCACTGGTCCTTTCTTATCCTGAGTGATAAAAGATTAACAGAATAACATTAGTCCTTTAGGACTTCAATTTATTGGGTATGTCTCACCAATTTAACAACTATTTAGCAAGTGAGAAAACAGTCTTATTTTGAACAGAACAAAAGAGTCATTAACTTAAATTACCAGTGGAAAAAGAAGTTCTATTTATGAAGTTGTATATATTTGGTTGATTTAATTGGAATTATGTATGTATGAACTCTTCTATTTTAGAGCTAGTTTTAATAAAGTTAATAAAACAAGAATGTTATTATGTCAATAATAATAATATTTTCTCTGACACTGAAAAAGCAGCTATCAAAACAAAACAACAATCCCTAAAGCACAGCTTGTTGCAGAAAATGTTAAATATAATCCAATCATATTTACGTAATGTTAGAATTCCATTATTCATAAAAGAGTTTGAAAGTGTGCCTGTTAACAATTATCCCACCATACCAGGCAACATAATTTACCTAGGCCTACATTTTCTTGCTTTGAGAAGATGCTATTTTTACTATTTCCCCATTTTTCTAAATGTTTTTATACTGTAACATTCAACTCCTGGTTATTCAGAGTAAACTATTGTATATACTGAATTATTTTTCTTTTTTGCAGAATGTACATTTGTTATCTAGACAGCTACAATGTACGGAGCTGTATTATGGAGATGAAATGCAAATACAATTCTGCAACTTTTAAAATAATTTTGGAGTACACAAACATGGAAAACATTTTGTCATTTAATAGAGTTACTTTGCTTGTGTCATGTCTCATTTTGCTTGCTAAACTAGTACTCTGCTGAGTATTGTAGTACAAGGTATTTATGATGTCAGTTATATTTGTAAACTGACTTGTTTTTTAAAAAACAAAATAGAAATGGTATCTATTGATACCTTTATTTAAATGTCCAAGAATGTGTTGGGGATAAATTTTGCTAAACCCATAATAAAGTTCTATGCTTTTGCACAGAAAGTGAAAGGGAAATTCAAATTTTGAAAGGAAACTAAGTATGCTCAACTAGATAAAAAATTAATTTTGTTTTAAAGGCTAATGTGCATGGACAAGCAATGAAAATTAAAGATTCATGCTAGCTGTAACCATTTTACAGTGAAGAGCATTTCATGGCCTCTAAAAAGAACATAGTAAAAATTTTTTAAGTATCACATTTTTTGGCCCTGACTATTGTATGAAAAGACTTGTGCATTATACCATTTGATACCATTGAAAAAGCAGCTATTAAAACAAAAATACACTCCCTAAAGCACAGCTTGTTGCAGAGATATTGACAAAGTACAAACCTAGCATTTTAACTCTTACAAGTAGAAACATAAAGAAGATTTTACCAATCCAAAAAATGAGCGCTGGTATTTATTCTTTGTTTCCAATAAGTTTGTCCCTTTTTTCCCCCTAAACTATTCTAATTTCAAAGTTTTTTCCAATAAAGTTTCATACCAGTATAAGAAGATAGATTGTTTTGTAAATTAGTGCACTATTAGGCAAGTACTTACTAGAACTCCCTCACTACCGCCTTGATGGTATTATGGACCACTAACATGTGCATGATTTGCTTGTAATACTTAACTATTTTGGATAGGGGGTGATTGTCACTCAGTTTCATTTCTTGAAAACTTGAAGTCTGCAACAGGTCTTGGCATTACCTGGGGAATGGCAATAACTCCAGCAGTGCAGTGCTTTGTCAGCACTGAACATTTAGCAGCTGGAAGAGTGTTGAGAATTTGCATTCCGGGTCTTTTGCAATTACATTTCAAAAAATTTGCCCTTTCCACTAGAAATGTTGTACAGAATCAACAAAGTCTCAGAGAACAGCTTTGACACCACCTCATTCAAAACCATTATATCCATATGCAAGCAACATATGCCCAAAATGCCATGGAATAATTCCCCTTCCCACCATCTTCCTCTAGCCTGAGTCCTTAGGTTGTTTGTTTTGTCTTTCTATGGTACCCCTGGTTCTTCTGCACCAAACCAGGATCGCAGTGCTCTCTAGCTCTATAGAACCAGCAAGCAGAGACCCAGCAAGCCAAATTGAAACCACAAGTGAGAAACATACTTGGACAAATATATAGCAAATGAGGCTTCAGCAGCTGATTAATGCAAATTGGCTAACAATCCCTTCTTAGCACACATTGAGGTTAGAAATTCAGCTAGAAAAAATTCCATCTTTATGTAATCATTGCATAAAGCAGATATTTTTCAAGTACTCAACAGTATATTTTACAACAGTATTTTTTAGCTACTGTAGCTTTTGGATTAGTAATCTGTTTTGTGTTTCTGGTTTTATAAATGAACTTGAAAAATTATTTGTGAAACTAGAATAATGGAAAACTTACTCCTTCAGAATTAAAAAAAACAAATTAGCACAACATGACAAAACATCTGAATTCTAGTGATTACCTGATTTACCTGATTACTGCATCTAGTTTATATTTAATGAGGGAAAATAAAAAAATTATAATGAATCAGTGTAATCATTGATAGAAGGAATTTAGTTTCCAGTAGGTCTAGATAGTAACCTAATATTTTTAAACAAATGGGAGCAAATCTGCTGCCTCACAACAAAAATGCTGGTCTACCATTTTTCCCCAGTTAACTTAAAACATTCAAAGGCTCCACAGAGATTTGAAAGAGAAGGGAGAGAGATCTACAAAAGACGATATAGAATTTATGTGCTGCAGTGCTCTCTAGAGGTCTTTTTTTTCCTCCACTGGCTAATAGAGGGAGTTCAGGGAAAGAGACTCCTGATTTAACCACCTCAGTTAGGGGCCTCCAATTACACAGTAAGAAGCCAACAAAAAAAGAAATTTGTCATGGAGCAATTATGTATGCAGTTACTTTTTGGAAGACTTTCTAATTTTTACCAATTTCTTTTCTTATGTGAAAACACTGCAAAATTAGAAAAAATGACATCAAAAAAAGCAGAACAACTGGGGTGAAACAATAGGCTATTTAATTTTTCTAAAATTAGAAAGAAAGGTTTTCCTTTCAATTCCATTCCTCCTCAGAGTTACGAAAAGGATAATTCAATTGTATCAGATGCCATTCTGATGTTATTAAACACTTCATTGTTTTTTTCCTTGAAACAGTGTGCTGCGCATGCACTGTGGTTAGTATTTTTGCCACAAGTAAATCACACTCTCTAAACTGCCTACTTCTGTGCTCTTCCCTTGCGCTTATAACCTGTAGTGGTTTGCTATATGGCTTCTTGCTGTTTTCAGCCAAGAAAAGACAAGTTATGTGAGTCTTAGGACATACACTTACATTCTGAGCTAACTTTCTAAAGGTCAGATGCTAATTTTGTTCTAGTGTCTAGGAACTGGTGTCACAGGCTTGAGATGGCTGGCAGGTGAGCACGTGGTATGAAAATTATGACAGGCTTGTCAAACAGTACAACTAAATGGAACATTAATAAGCCTGTCTTTAGTCAATAAGAGCACCTGGACCATGTAATCTGCTTCTATTAGTGTCAAAACCTAATTGTTAATTGTTTGTACTTAGATAAATTTTGTTATAGTGATAGTGTTTTTATTGTGCTAATCTAAGCTTTTTATGACAGAATAAGAATTCCAGGTAGTGTCTGTAGATTATCAAGCCATGATAATATAGAATGTTACTGTACTATCAGCCTTAATTTGCAATGGCTGCATTCTAACCGCAGCTCAGCAAAGCATGAGTGTGACATTATTACTATTTCTCTTTTTGGTGATAAAAATATTAATATTTGTAGAGATTGTGGAGAGCTGGCTAAGAAGTTTATCCTCACTAAAAGAACATTCCTTTTGAAGAAAGCTAACAGCTTGTGATTGTTTCCAACTCCCCACTTTTGAGCTAATACTGGATGTGCCACCACTATAGGCTCCATCAAGAGCCATCACTCCATATTGACACATTATTTACTGTTTGGTTCCTTCTTAGAAGCTAGCAAGCTACTTAAGGAATCTACCCCTCTAACGGATGGATACCTGGCTTCATTAACATTGAAATGATTTTTTTTTTTTCCTCACCACTTTTTAAAATTTTTTATTTTTCTGAAATGATATATAGGTTGAGTCTCTGCAATCACTTGGCAGAGAGCAGGGGAGCAGAGGGAAAGATGCTGTCCAACTGTTCTCACTGTGATCATAGTTAATAAAGCTTCTCTTTTACCTCTCAGATCAACAGGCTTGCTGTTATACACTTGGAGCCCCCAGATTCTCCAACATCTTACTGATCCCATCTCTCACCTACTTTTATACAATACAAAAAACATAAACTTCAGATAATAATGCCACATCCTTTCTGCATGTTGTCCCTTCAATTCCTAGGGTTTCACCAGCTGGATAGAGTAAAGCATTACCAGTTACTCTGGTGCCAGCCAGGAAACAGAGAAATGCGTAAGTGCTTAACTTCACAGAACGATCTGCCTCTTCTCATATCTGCAATTGTCTATTTGTAGAACAAGGTCCATTTGAAGCATGAACAGAATTAAATTTTTTACAAAAACTGTAAGATTTCAGTAAGCCTTCTTATCTCTAGATTTGCACATTATACTACCTTTGCAAATGCACCCAGCTGAGTGTAAAACAATCCAGCATGCTGTAGCTTCACAACGCATGTTGTAGTTTCAAAGTGCATCTCAGATCTTGTGTTTATGCATTTTAGCTTCTAAATCCATGTCTGCTGAGACATCACAAAAATATTTTCCTGTTTACTACTCGGAAGTCATTTTTGCCTTTTACTGTTGTCTGTCCAAGTCTGGGGCTGTGCAGCTACTTGGCATACTATTAAGACAGGGAAAAGAGAAACTGCTGTTTTGACAGCTGCCTCAGGTCCCTCAGACTTGATCCAAGTTGACACTTTGTATAGAGGTAAAGGTAGAGGCTTCATGTACACTGCCACTTTGTCTTTCATACAAAATGTTTTATCAAGGTGGAGAACAAAAAGCATACTGCTCTGTTGCTTCCTCAGCAAAACAGACGTCTGCTCCATTTCATTGGAAATAGCATGTGCTATTTTTCTAGTTTAAAACAGTGACCTGTATTAACTCCCATTTTACCTTCTCCTTTGCATTCACAAAGTGTCAATTTTTATTTTTTAAAAAAATTATAATCCAGATGTAAACACCTCAGGCTTTTAATGTGCAGTTAATCCTATTGACAGCAACAGGCAGAATTTAGCCGCATGACAGGAAAATCCATTTTGCATCACCATTTATTACTAGGAAATCCTGTCCTATTTGTGATTCATGACAATGAAAAATCCTCTTTTGAGGGCATTGCTTGACTTCTGATTTAATGTAAATCTTTGCCTAAAAATCCCCCAAGCCCTGCTTTGTTAAACAGTATAATCTATGTAGCATCATTATTAAGAGGTTGCTTTTGATTATGTAAACCCAGATGTTTAGAATTTACTTTTGTCTGTTTCAACTCCTTCATGATCTAATTGCTTTAAAGGTTCCATGAAAAAAGGAACTACCCACTG
>VXAK01027086.1:10970-20973 GCA_013399435.1 Arenaria interpres | reverse complement strand
AAGGTGATATCATACTCAGACTCCCTTGCAGTTAATGAGAAGACTACAAATACAAAAGCTAGAGCATAATCTACTGTTGGACATACACTCAAGGGAATAAAAAAAAGGAGTTATCTTAAAATAGCATTTCTGGGCAAGAGGCATTGTCAAACTGTATAATAGCAGAGCTAACAAAAGCAGATGATTAATCTGACGTTTCTAATACTGAAATTGCTTTGTAAAGCATTGGTTGACAAACGTCAACCAATTTGGTCCACCAAATGGTAAAAGAAAACCACAGAAGGAGGTTATGTGTAAAACTGACATATTTATAATAGGGTTTCTGAATTCATCCCATCTGAAGAGGGAACCTGATTGCCCAATACTCCCTGTATTCCCAGGGGTAATTCTCCTCTTTCCGTTCCATGGATCTACAGAGAACCAAGGCAAGCAACTCACCTCCTTACTTAGGTGCTTCAATACCTTTAAAAAACCTGCCAGACATAACTATATTCCATTTCTATTCTCTGTCTGCAGTGATATCACAAAATTACTGCAACTCTGAATAGAACTGAACGGTTTCCACCTGTCTTTGAATGGCCACAAGAGCAACAGGCAGAATTCTGTAGATATGCTGAGTCTATGTATGTGTTCTTGAAAACTAGACTTAGAACTGCAATTTAAGTCCAACAAAGCAGATTAATTTTAAGATGGCTTTCCTTTGCCAAAACAGAGAAAAAAACAACTGTAACATGCTAGGGAATCTGATCTTGTATACAGAAAGATTTAAATGGGTCCAACTTCCAAGTTTATGATTTTCTAAGAGAAAAATGCATAGGACTATACAGATAAGATAGTGGATGCAAGACAGCAGATGTTTGTGAGGGCTTCAGTATGACTCTTAGGGACAAAACTAAGGTGAATTCTTGCTTCCTATGCAAGATAAACTGAGTTTAACTTACTAATTAATTTTAACTATTAACTACTTTTTACACTTAGGTCAAGGGTAACCAAGATAGTATCAGCAGAACAGGTGATAATCCAAGTCTAGGAAATCTAAGGAACAGTAAAGCAGTCAGATGTGCTCAGTTTGAAATAACAGACTGCTGATAAATGTTTTACTTCTTTTGAACCTTTATTTCCAAGCAGTAAATCTTTCAAGTGTCTGGAGTCCTTCTTTTTCTTGGTAAAAATCCTGAGCAGCAAAAAGGAGGAGAATATTTAACTACTTATTGTCAGATATGTAAGATTTAAGTAACAGGAAAGGATAATTTTAGTGCTTTGAAGTCTTACTTACTCCCTAACTTCCACTGCTAATTTTAGTATCTTAAGTTATCTATTGTTCTTGAGCCTGTTCTAGTGGAGGGTACAGTTCCTCCTCTGAATCTACAAATATTATGCACAGTAATGAGGGACTGTCATGAAAAAAAAAACCCACAAGTAGTTGTATAATCATAACATCCAGAGTCTACAATGGGAACGTCATTGTATCATCATATGTTGTTGGTGATGCACCTGTTGGTTCAGGAAGACTCTTTGAAGTTTCCCTATCATGATTTGTTCTTGTGTTTATAGTTCTTCCAACCTTAGGAGGGCTAAATATTTCAGTGAAAACTCATGACCTGACATAAAGAACGTTCTTTGTAAGAACGTGAACTAAGGCAGGAAATAATATATGTCATCAACCACTGAGGAAATACCCAAATGGTACTAAGGGCAAAAATTTTGTCACAAGTACCTTATGACATAACTTTTTTTTAAATAACTTACACAAATACCTATATTTTGGAAATATTTATTTTTAAAAAAATATGTCTCACAGCTAAAAAGCAAAAGCCTGTAGGCCAATTCTCCTTTAAATCAGGACAATAGCCTAAGAATGAAGCCTTACATCACTGGCAAGTCTTCAATGACTTCCAGCATAATAATAAAAAGGAGGGTACCATGGGAGCTGTCTCTGGCCATAAGACTAGCCCCAAAGGAGAAAAGGATCCATGAGGCATCAGACTACAACTCCCAGCAATGCGCTGGCAGCAAATTGGAATTATTTCCTTTGTGCCACGAGTGGTTTTACTTGTCACTTAATCTAATAATTGGTTTCATCTGTAGCTAAACTTGAAAACTGCAGGGGCTTTAGATGAAATTTCTACCATCCCCCTTCCTCTTGATTTTCATTCTTTCTTCTCCTTCATTTCTATCAGTATATGAGCTTCATCAAAGTTACAGAAATATAAGGAAATATACACCAGTAAAGGTGACAGCAAAGTATACAGTGTTCCTAACAGGCCTTTGCTGTCTTTCATACACTTCAGGGGAAAATCTGTAGGACACAATAACTTCTCGAAGTTACTCTAAGGTGCTGTATTTGTAAATTCTGCTTTGAAAAGCTTTTAAATAAACTGTACTTTGCATCTGGGTACCATTCACAAGCAGATCAGGCAATAGCTATATTGCTGGATATAGTTTTGTAAGGCTTTCATATCCAATATATGTAATAGCTTATAAAAGGGCAGTAGTAGCTCTGTCAAAAAGTAATATGAGGTACAAGATAAAAACCGAGAAAAAGAATGAGGAATCTAAAAACTATCATGGCCTCAGCATTTTATTAAATAGTTCTATCCCAGAGATAAAATTCACAAGTATACCTAGAGACTGGAAATCTTTGAACTACACTAAGTATACACAGTTACTCTTGTCACAGACAATATTTTTTGTCCTTTTTAATATTATTGTATGTTATCTTCCTCCGAAGGGGTACGGCTGAGCAACAGGGGGAAGACTGTTTGCTGTGTTTTGTCTGGGGCACCCTGGCTAGGTGGAACTCATGCAAGGAGATGGGCCGTTCCTTGAGATGAAATGGAGAAATTTCTTGAGGGCTACAGTGTGACACCTCCTTAGGAGGGAACTTGAGCAAGTGCTGACTGGCTGTGAAACACTGCAAATGGGCAGGGAGCTGACATGAAGTCGGTCCTTACTATGAAAAATAAACGCTGTTCTTAGAGACTTAGGAGGTCTGTAGATTCAGTTGCAAACCAAATAAAAACCCTACTGAAAGTTTCTGAACTGAAATGAAGCTCATAAAAGAGATTCTGCAAGATTTTGTAGAATCTATGAAAGTTTCTCCATAAATTAATCTAAAACAGGCTGAAAGATCTGACAATTTGAGAGAACTAATTTATCTGAACTGTTTCTTCATTCATTACTATCAACAAGGAATGCCTAGGGACCTAGGTAAAGAACAGGGATTCTGATCTACCTGATTGTTTACTGCACTACATTTCTTCTTTTTTTTTTCAACATTTTAAGGTTTTACATTTCTTGGGTTTATGTCCATGTTTCTTTCATGGATTCTGTGGTCAGTAATTATGCAAGAGAAATGCAGAATGGTAAAATTGGAATGAAAATAATCAACAGTGATGCAAGGAAATTAAATATAAATCATGGCAAGCTGCTCAAATATATAAAAAGCCAAGAGCTCTGTCAGAAATTACTTGAGCCATTAAAGGATGAGTGGGAAGTTAGTGACAGATACTGTAGCTGACAGCCTCAAAGAATTCTTTGCTTCACTATTCACACAAATAAATGGAGGGTCAAATCCCAGAGAGTAAGGAACAGTAAATTTTCCCATGGAGAGGATTAAAAACAGGCTTTATATCTGTACCAGAGCAGACAGTTCACAGTAGTCTATTAGATGTGGTAAAGGTATTGAGTCTATATGTCTCATAGCCGTGAGTGATGATGGAAATAGTCGGGGATCTAGGAAAGCCACCATAGAGGCTTTTGAAAGTGTGTGTAAACAGCTAGGGAAAGTAGTATCACAGAATTGCTGATTCTATGTCAGTTTGTCCCTACCAAGAGAACAGCAGTACAAATGGGGAGAGATGGGAATAAAGGGGAAGAATTTCTTTT
The DNA here is from genome assembly GCA_013399435.1 of Arenaria interpres. Taxonomy (NCBI): domain Eukaryota; kingdom Metazoa; phylum Chordata; class Aves; order Charadriiformes; family Scolopacidae; genus Arenaria; species Arenaria interpres. Next base: position 17,085 of record VXAK01027086.1, on the reverse strand, counting down.
CTTACTGGGCACTCTGAGCATAGCCTAAAAGAGGTCCCATCACTTACACTTACTAGAGGACAGAAACTGGCTTGTTGAGGAAAAAACAAAGAGGTTTAAGGACATTAAAGCCAAAATAGTCTAAACAGGGAGGAAGATCCTTCTACCATTCAGAGCACCCCTGCCAACTGTGGACCCCAAAGGCCTGTCTGTATACTTCCTCCCTCCTTCTTTAATTCAATCACTACTGAAACCCCACTGTTGCTGTGAAATTCTGTGCTGACAGCAAGGAAATTCCCTAGAGTTCTGTTGCAGCTGGCATTCTTTCCCTTTCAGCTCAATGGAAGAATATAAAACTACATGAAATGAAGCTCAAAAATGCATAAAAAGAGCAACCGACTCCCTGATGTGGACCAAGAGAATCTGGGAGGGATTGTGGGGTTGTCCTTAACTTGCACTCTGTAGTCTCACAGCAGGCTACCTCTGGAGTTTGCATTGGGAACTGGAGAATTCTGAGAGATGTGCCATCAAATGTACCATCCTCTCCACCACTCTGCTGCTTCTCATGACAGCCTGCATTAGTTAACGTGTATCTCATGATACCACTTTTGCCTACCCATTTCTTCCAGCTATCCCAGCTCAAAGGGGTAGCTTAAAAGGATGCTCAGTAGCATCCAATTCTGAGTTCAGGTGGGACAGGAGACATGGTTATGTATGTGTGAAAATACATTGTTGTGTCCTATTTTTTCCTGTTTCATACTGGCAAACTCTCACTGAAATCACAGGGAATAACTATTTGAATACAGCTTTCCAAACTGAGTTATTTTCAACGCTTGCTGTAGTTGAGACAATGAAAATAAGCTCCCTCTTTCATGTTACAGTCTTATATATAGTCTTCATGTTATAGTGTCGTGAAACAGGCTCAGGATGTTCCTGGGATGGGGTTGTGATATTATTGCCTAAGATCTCACATTTAATATGCAATTTTACCTTAACAGGAAATATTTACATCCTGTCTTTGTGTTTTGCTCCAATATTTCTTTCTTACATTTTTCTCTTACATATCATGCTCTATATTTAACAATATTTGTCAGCCATTGACATGTACCCTTAAGTACTTCAAACATTTACCTGAGTGTGTCATACCCAATTATTAACTTATGGTTAGGGTTATATCCATACTTAAAGCTACCTGGATACGTAGACAATATTTATTTTAGCATTATTAATGGACCATGCTTAAGCTGAAAAGCAAAAAACACAGGTCCCAGCTTTGGCAACAGTTACACCTGAGCTTCATTTTCAGCACAGAAGTACTCCAAGTTCCTTTATAGGATTACTTATCTCAAAATCAAACATCTGTTTAATTGATCCCAGAACTAATGCTTCATTCTCTAATAATGCTGGCATTTCCTTTAATTTGTTTGTTTGTTATGGCTTTTGATAATGTGCTTTCAGTTTTCTTTAAAACTGTCTTCTAATTCCGTATCATTGTAAAAAATGATTAATTTTCTAGCCATATGGGACAATTCCTACAGCTTTTAAAATATTTTAATGTTATTACTGTAATTCATAATCTGTTTAATAATGTAATTGGGAATAAAACAATCTCTCTTGTTAAAAATAATTGAAAACACAGTGGGGACCTTTTAAAGGAATTGTCTTAATTAAAGAATCAGACATGACGGTGCATTTCTGTTCATTTATTTTACACTCAATGGATTATAAAAGTCTCTTGGTTTTCAGTCTAGTAATATTAAATCGAGCTTAAAACAAATGGGCAGAGTTCATGGCCTGTATTGATTGCCTTACTAAAGAAATAGTTTCATCCCCTGAGAATATCCCCAGCCTCATGGTCTTATTGCCACACTTTTCCTATTCCCATTCCTATTCTCTCAAATGAATAAAGTAATTTTGGGAATATATTTTTAAAAAGACCTTCAGCTAGCATAAATAACTGATGTCAGTGGAACTATAGTGAGTTACATGCAGGAATGATCAGATCCACTCTGGTTACTGTTCAGGCAGGACTGAGCCTGGGAGGAGCAAGTAAACTCAAAGTTCTTTCTGGAAAAACTGTGGATCAACTTGTCTTTCTGCTAACCAAATGTGTCCCATTTCTGTTCCAGCCATGTCTAAAAAGTAAAGCAAAGTAATGCAATCTAGATAAAATGAAAAAGCTCATCATAAGGGTATAGCATGAAATAACTGGCTGGTTAGTAATGTGTTTTGCTGTAAGGAGGTATTTTTTCTTTTAGGAGAAATCAATATGTTTGGGAGATAAAAAGGCATGACTTCTTCTTAAACAGAAACATAGGAGGTTCTGTCTGCATAAAAGGAAAAACTATTTTATTGTGAGGCTGTCTGAGCTCCAGCTCAGGTTCCCTAGAAAGTTTGTGGAGTCTCCATCCTTGGAGATACTCAAAAGGTTTCTGGACATGGTCCTGGGCAACCGGCTTGAGCAGGGGGTTGGACAAGATGACCTCCAGAGATCCCTTCCGATCTCAATCATTCTGTGTTTCTTTGCAATGTTTATGGTCTGAATTTCTAATAGACTTTTATGTTTTGATTTATAATGCGTAATTTTCAATGACATTGGCTGTTAATTCTATGTGGGCAACTTTTTTTTTTCTTTATATAAACTAAATCTGTACATGAGGAACTGTTCTTTAAAACCAAGTGAATTAAAATATCTTTCATATTAATTTTCTTAGAAGTAAAGAAAGCCAATAATAAAGTGCCTCTGGCTGCTCTAAACTGAATTAATTTTTTTTTCTCAGCTACTAAAGTCTGTGTAAGATGGCAAACACCAAATCACTGTCTGTTGTGATTGCCTGCATTAGCAATTATGCTATACAAAACCAACACCCAGTAGACAGAAGTTCTCTCCATGTACTAAAAAAGTAGTGTGAAACAAGTGTGAGTTCTGAAATATATTAAATGGGACAGAACTGACAAATCAATCTGCAGCAGTTCTAATTGCTTTGTCTATTGGAGTTGAAAATATTTCTTATATATCTGGTTTATAGTGAAGGGAATCTGAGCTTTTTGTCAGACAGTAAGAAGTGAGCAACTGAAGAGTCATGAAGATGAATTTTTCATCACCCCCTGATGCTGGGACAAAATGTGTAACTTGTATTGAAGTTCTGTGCAGTCAGTGCACTGAGAATACCAGCTCCTCAACTGACTAAGTGCTGTAAATGAGGTAAGGGTCATCTTGTTCATTATCAGACGAAAATATCTTAGGTCTAAGTTAAAATACAATTTATCTACATTGAAAAGACATTAAATGTGTCCCATGTCACCTGACGAGAAAATCCTTCTGCACTCTCAAATGTTGCTCTTAGTAATGATGTCAGTAAGAAAATGAATTTAAGAAAAAGTTCCTTTTCTTATGGTGATTCTCCAAGAAGACTCTTAGAATCTGCAGGAACATCTGAGACTACAGATATTCAAGATAAAGCAAGACTGAGGAGGGGAGGAATAAATGACAGTGAAATGATGAAAACAGGGAAAACTTACCATACTGATTACTTTAATTCATTCCACCACAATGGCAGCAGAGATTATTCATAGATGCCAGTTGGAATCCATTTATGAAGGCTTTTGAGTACTCATCTAAATCATAAACAACTTAATAGGCTTAATATGGTTAACTGCTTAAAACCTGAATAATCTAACAAATCCTCAATTTCTTTTTGTAAATCTCCTTAAGTCTTATTATCATGATACACACATACTGAATGCCATTCTGAACTTTTATATCAAACTTCTTCTCTCGGTATTTAAGTGCTTCCCAACAACAATTGTTACTAATGTTGTCACAAAACTGAGTTCTTTCGTCATTCTCAGTAAGGTATATGAACATTACAAAATGTGTAAGGGTAATTGCTGATGTTAGTCAAAAAACATTATAAAAGCTTTTTACGGGTAATATTTTCCAGAATTTTCAGGAACAGTTTGTTTATATTTGGTTCTTTTAAAAAGTTAGCTAAAAAAGAACTATCATGTATCTCTCATTATAAAGGATGCTCTTTTATTCCAGAGATTATTCCTGCCTTGTCAGAAGAAAGAAGGTGCCAAATACACGTTCTTTTATCATAAAACACAGTTATACCCCCCATCTCCCTCTTAAAAATAGCAAATTGAGAAAAGGCAATAAAGTACATCAGATAAAATACCAAGTTGTGATCAACTTGCACCTGATACTGTATTTCATGGCATACAGTTATCAATATCCTATGCCCTCTGCAGCAATATGACATTCAGAATTATGCATCAAAGGCGGCTGTGGACTGTCTCAGTGAATAGCTGTGAATCGTGCTGAGATTCAGTGTTATGTTTTGATGTTTATAAATCAGACTCTCCTCAGATAATCACCAGAACACATCACAGGCAAAGATCTAGAAAACAAGTTATAAAAACCTAACTGACTGAAAGCAGTCATTTCATCATCACAGTGCTACTAAGACACAGCTGTTCTTGTACTTCACATATTTGAAATTTAAGAGTTTTAAACCAGTAGTTAATCTGCATTCCACCTGGCTGAAACATGTTGTGGTCACTTGTACAAACATAGGTGATGGCTAAAAAGGTCAGCCATAAGTAGGCACGTAATAATACACTATGGCATAAACAGGGAGTGACCAAAGAAAAAGACTGAACTGTGTTCTTTTGCGGAGTGCTGGTTTTAATTTAGTAAGTTTTAATATTGCAACTGTCATTTAATAGGAANGTAAGTTTTAATATTGCAACTGCCATTTAATAGGAAAACTGTCCATTATATTTGACACAGAAAAAAAATTCTAATTTAATAATATCAATTACATAGAGAAGCACATCTTACCGGATCTGATATGCCTTGTATTTACAGACTATGAAACAACTTCACCCTTAACAGAAAAGGCTAAAGAGGAAAATATCATATACCCATAAAAAATACCACAAGTGCAGTAGTATATCCAATATATATTCCCTCTGTCATCAATGATGATGAACTTCTAGTGGTTGAACACTTTACTGTCTCTACAGGTATGATAATTAAGTCACAACTGTTAGAGCTACTTGCCCTTAATAGCAGAACACTTAAAAGTACTGCATGTTGTACTGGTATAGCATAAACATTGAGATGAACAAAATCCAACCACAGGAAAAAAAACATTCTCAAAAATGCAACAATTAGCAGCGCTGGAAATGTGTAGGCAAATAAAAGTAGATCAAAACTGATAGATGATATATACCCAATGCAATCAACACTTTTTAAAATGTGTAAATAGATTTCAGTCATTGAAAACATTGTAAAGACTTAATCAGGGCTCAAAATTCCTGTTTACAGTTTACTTCTTCATGACTCTGTGGAGTTAATGAAACTATATTTTATCAACAAGTATGCAGTGCTAATTTCATTTGCAAAATCCACAATACCATATTATGCCAGAAAAATGTCACTGTTAACTTCATTTATATCTTATAAATACTCCTCATATATGTATGGATGTATATGTACATTTTATATTAAAACACACAAATATCCTTCATAGTAGGAACTGGAATTGTATAAGCAAGTACAGGCATATGTAAAAGAGTTTACAAATATTTCAAAAGTTTACAATGGCCATAAGCATACATAGCACTTTTATGTGATCTAATCCAGTTAGTATGGGATTTATTTGAGTAAAATTTAAAAAAATATAGATCTTGCTTCAGAGAATTATTTTTACAAAAGAAATCCTCAAACTTTGATGATATGATTGTATAATTATGATGCCATTTTGTGCCATTTTGTGTCATTCTGAAAGGGTTATAAGTGTTGAATCTATTAAGGCAATGTGACTCTATGAAATTTTAGGTTCTGTAATTTTAACATCAAAACTATATAATGCTGACATAAATCTTCTCCACTGCTTTGTGGCGACAGATGAATTTTGTAGAAACATATTAACAAGACAACACTGAAATTTAAACTGTGATTTCATTTCAGCCCTACTGAGTAGGAAGAAATAAGACCCCAAAAGGAATCTTTGAGACCTAGACAATGTTTTTCCCTGTGTTCTAAAGTCTAAGGTACCTGTCAAATCAGTAGATTTTTTTCTAAAATATTTTTTTCTAAAAATTTAGATTTTGAATTTATTTAGAT
>VXAK01027086.1:0-10896 GCA_013399435.1 Arenaria interpres | reverse complement strand
TTTTTTTCTAAAACTCATTTTATCTTTCTTTCTTCCTTTCTTCTCTTTTTCATTTCTTCATTCCTTTTCTGTAGACATTTTCAAGCCTACCCTGAAATCCTTTTTCTCTTCTTGCTTTCTGCTAGCCTCTTCAGTGCCGCCTTCTCTCTCTAGGAGACAATATATTCATGAAGGGAATACTGAATTACTGCAGCACTCACACTGATACTTCTGTAAACTCCACGTGGGTGGAAATCTACTTCTGCCTAGAGCACCGCTGACTTCATGGGACAACAAAGCTGTAATATGCTAAGCAAAACAGAAGCATTGCCAATGTGCAAGATTTCCTTAGGCTTTCTGAAAAACAAGGACAAAACCTGGTGTCTGAGCTTCATTTGTAATAAATGAGGCTCATAAGCTTTCTCTTCTGGATGTGTGTTAATGGAGAATAAGATGCATAGAATCACCCTTGCATTTTTTTATTGCATGGCATTTCTAGCCCCAGGCTGCCACAAATTTATACAGGCTTCTATGAAATTGTTGCTATCAGTACTTTGAAGTTCTGAGAACCAAATAAAGCAAACTGTATGATGGCTCAGAAACACCCAGATTCTTCAAAAGGTGTCATTTCATGTCATAGAATAGCATATTTTTACTGTGGTAATTTCTTATCAAATAAGACAAGCTCTTTTACACTGTTTGAAGATTTTAAAGCAGACTCAGCCCCTTGCAAAAATGTACTCTTGCAGTAACAGTAAATTATTTCAAAATTAATTTGTGAAGCACCTACTAGTAGACATATTTATGTTCTAGATGCTCATACACTGCTGTAATTGTCAGTTGTCTCTAAAGGGTAGTATGAGCTCTTCCCAGCATTTTTCCTAGAATTGAATTTGATATTAAATCTCATCTAAAGAAACTCTAGACTTTTTCTTAAACTCTGGAAAGGGCTACATATATTTCTTTTAAAATGAATACACAGAAATTGTTATAGGGCACATCAGCAAGAAAATTACTAGTTTTGCAAAAAGGCAAAAAAAATACATTTGATAGAATCGCATTTTAGACCACTTGCTGTGTTCCTGTGGTGTAGCACAAACTTTTCTATACAAAGAAACCTGTAATAAAGGGCTTTAAATACCAGGAAAGGAAAGCTCCAATTCAAATAGAAAAATGGCTTAATAACTTTACTGGTTATAATTAAAAGAAATTTTCTACTCACTGTCCACAGTCCTTGTAATTATCACCTGAAATAACATTTCGATAGAGTTGAACTACATAATAAAGCTGCTTTATCCTGATAATTAACAAGGTTAAATGTCATTTCTGTAGCACAGATAAATTATTGTTTAAATAAATTCCTAGTAAGATTGAATCAAACCAAGAGAAATAATCAGCAACAGAAGCATTTTCATGTAATTTCCATGAAAGACAAAAGACTTCTACTTATTCCATAGGGATTTTCATAATCAGGTGTACTCAAAATAACAAAAATGCCTGTTAACGTTAGAAAAATTAAAATAAACAACGTTTTTCAATTAAAAGATATTTTTCTTCTCTGTGCTGTATTTAAGACTATATACAAATTAATTTCACATAAAAGTCAAAGATGTTGATGCAACGTATGGCAGATAAACTGTGAATAAATATTGCATCTTGTCCTACAGTTCAAAGTATTATATTATCAAATGAGTTCACATTATTATTTTATTTCAGGTCTTTGATAGCTCCTGTTAGAGTCCTTTTAGACATCCTCTGGTTGCATGAGTAACTTCCTTTTTGAGGAGGAACTATTTTCCCAAAAATTAAAATTCTGGCCCAGAACCACTGCTGCTTTCTCGATTCCACATCCATTCATTAACCATTCATCTTTTTATAGAATCTGGGTCAAAAATATAACCCTCGTCCTCTGTGATATTTCATGAAAGCTATTTTTATTTAGTGTTATATGGCAATATTTTAAAATTATGTAACATTTTGTGGAATTAAATTGAGGTTTTATTTTACTAGGAAACTATGGCTTAGTACGTAGCCTTCAATATACAGGCAAATGAATAGTCCTAAATGTTTGACTAGGATTGTTTCTATATAAGTAAACATACCCATAGGGTCTTCCCTGCATCAAGGTAAGCTCCTCAAAACTTTACACAATTTAATGCAAATTTCTAAATTGAGGCTTTTAACCTGTAATACCTGAAACTTTATATAAACTGCGGGACATTGTGTATGTTTTCACACATTGTGGGATCTTTACATGTATGCATAAACTATAGGCAGGATTTAAAAAAACAAACATCTTTGGATTAAATTTCATTATTTCCTCAATATCTTCTATTTCAATTGAGCCTCATAGTAAAACCTATGTATCATCTCTCTTTAATAGCAGCAACTGGCCACCTTAAAAAGTAACTAGAACAGAACTAACTTTTGGACTACATTGTTACTAGAGATTGGCTTTACCTTCTTCTACAAAGTTTACATGGTATTGCCTTAAGCGTAATCTACTGAATTGCACATCAGTCCTGAGACACTTAAATTACCTGATCTACTTCTAAACAGAACGGAATTTTTGTCTTATCAAAATAAGAAAAAATAAAAAAAGTGGCCTGGCTAAAAAAGTGGATTATAAAATTTGCACCCTTTATTTATATATTGACCTATACTGTCATAGCATAAAAGAAAAATAAGGAAATGTAAGGAGATGAGAAGTAGAGAATGATCAAATATATGCTTTTTAGCTGCTTTGAGTTTTCCAGAAGTCTTACTATCACATTCAGCTTAATACTGTTGACTTTTTTAGTCCACTCAAAATCATATTCTTTATCTTGTATCCCAGCAGCTGGCACATGGCAAGTGAATGTAGCTACACCTAGAGTTCAAAGCTGCTGATGCCTGATTATTGTTACAGAGGTGGTGAATAAAGCTGTCTCCCACGTGGTCCTAGGTTTATGAAGTTAATAGCGCTCTTGATTATTAACTAGTAAATTGGAATCAGAGTCCATTACTAAGAAAGAGGGGCTTTCACCGTTTTGGAGAAAATATTTTAAGAAGACTTTTAAATTATTTTACCTTTTTCTGTGGGGTGCAAAAGCATATTCCATCTTCTCAGGGTTATAAAATTAAGATCTGTGTACATGATAGTGAACTGTAATTGGGGTCAAGGATGCTATAAAATTATTTGGAAAGTAAGACCAGTAGAGGAACATGAGAAAAAGCAATATATTCAGTATGGAAGAAGAGGGAGGAAAGTGGGGAAATCAGTATCCACAAAGACAGAAAAGGGTGATACAGGGATTCTGTGAAAAGTTTTAGATACTTCTGTTACTGAACTGCCAAAAACAGAAAGAGTGATACAAATCTATAGCCAGCTGCATTTAGATTAAGTATTTTTTTGGGGGGAAGGGGGAAAGGGGGTATGTGTGTGGAAATCTCTGTATCAGTGTATCAGGCAGCTAAACAAGCGAAAAAATATTATTCATAAAGTGTCACTAGATATGCAACTGCAATCTATTCAAGACATCTGACATATTCTAAAATGAATCAGGTTCATTCTGTCACAATGCAGAAGGATGGCTAAGGTACCTATCTATTATCTCAAACTATGTTCTATTTTTTTCCATGTGGAACCTGGCCTAACTTTCATTGTGGTGTAATAATACAAAAAAAAAAAAAAAATGAAAAGGTTTCTCACTTACTTTGTAAATTCTGAAGTGGGCACTTTAGGTATTACTAAAAGATGTACACATAGTACAAAATAGATATAGAAGATATGGGGTGAGAACAGAATCACAATGCATCTTCCATTCCAAAGCCTCTTATTCTCATTGTCTCCCAAATCTCAACTTCCTGCCCTGCTGACTAGATCCTTGTAGCATGGAGGGAGGTGCTTCCTAAACATTGGTAGGCATCTTTTAGCAATTTCCATTGTGTAACAGGTGATAATATACAGGTATTTTTAGCCATTTTAATAACCTATCTGTTCTTAGGGTCCAAAGGAGAACAAAAAATATTAATATTCTTAAATTTGGTGCCTTTTTGAAAAGAATCTCTTTTCAACAACACCAAAACAGTCATTAGCAGAAACGAAAGCGTTTTCCAATGAAACACAGAACGGGAAGTTTAATGAGATAACATTATTTCTTCACATCAGCCAACAATAGACTGCTCTCCTGCTTTTAACTATGGAAGTAGCTGTCATTCTAGGGACTAGGCCTGCAAGGTGCTGTGTACCATGAGCTTCGTGATAGGCCTTTTCAATACAGCAGCAGAAGCAGGGAAGGCATCAGGTACTGAGACTCCCTTTATTACAGTGAGTTTGTCAAGTTTAATGAAAACAAATAGCAGTACACCAATGAGTTGAAAAGCCAGAGCTTCTGCCTTCTGATAATTAGAGTAAGACTCTAGAAAAAGCATTTCTTTGTTCACATTCTTACAATCCTTTTTAATTTAGTTTGCAATATTAGACAGATCACGCTATTCATGTAAATGTTACACGTAATTGAAATGAAAATGGTAAGTAATGCAAAAGTAAATATGGTTAAGTTTGGGGAAAAGTCTATTTACTTCATTACAACAGTGTGATGTATTTTATCAACATACTTACAAAAACAAAACAAAAAATTGTGTCTTTGGCGTAAGTAGTTTCAGTAAGGTTAGAGACAGCTGGGAATTAGTTTATACTAGCATGTTTAAAAAAAATAATAATTTAGTTATACTGTATACCAGATGTGTCCTATACTAGAATGTGTTCCATATTAGACCATTTATTATTAGGTCAGTTATTTAAGGGTTTTAATTTTGACATATTACTTAGCAAGCTGATGCAGAACTAAACACCTAATTAAAATTTGTGCAATATTTCTGTCACACAGTGACCCAGGCACTGGCCACCATCTGTGATGTCATGAGGTGATGAAGTGCTCTGAAGAATTAGATAAGAAGGCCAGCATTATGCATGGAAAATTACTGTAAAAACTGGTTAATATCTAAAAAAGCCACTCTTTACACTACTTGTGTACTTTTAAAAATAGACAGTTTGCCTAGGGTAATCCGTGTCTTTTTTCTTTCTCCAGGGATATCTATTGTATCTTTTCCTACCCTTCTTGCTAGATTTTTTAATGAGAACAGAATAAAAACTAAAATGTCTGATCTGTTTGGTTTTTGGTGGGTTTTTCCAACACTGCTAGATGGAGCTGAGCTAGCTGTGACTAGAAACAAGAGTTTAAGCTATTTGTTGCTTATCACACACATTATTTATAAGGCACTCATCTATAGCTCACTAGATACAGAAGGTAGGCATGTCTTGCATCTTGTCAAAATGCCACACACTCTGTCAATTACACAAGCTCTTGTACCTTTTGTGAAGGAACGGATCACATACCTGAAACCGGGACATCCTGATGCTGACAGTTCAGCTGGGGAACATTTATATTCAATGGTTGCTGCTATCATAGTATCTGCTTTGAAGACATGCAAACACACACACAGGAAAAGCTGCAAGGCTAACCTTCAGGCATGACCTGAGCCGTATGATGACTTATGCCTGCTTCTCCAGCTAATAGCCTGAACTGAAATACCAATCAAAAAATATTTGTCCCAGGGATTAACAGCTCATAAAATATTTTTTAAGATGTCCTATAGTTTTAGCCTGTATGATTGATCAGACATTTGGAGTATTGGCAACACTTAACATTTGAAAATCGGGAGTCATTCCTTGAAATACTTTGAGATGTTAAGCTCATTTTAGGCAAAACGCTCCTTTTTGCCGTATGACACTTCAGGATATCTTAAGCTCTTCAAAGTTCCTCATGCAGCCACAAGGGAATAGGAAATCTGCTGTATATTAATGTTTTCAAGAGAGAGCTGAGATTATGACATCATTATATGATTCCAGGAGTGAGGGATTTACATGATATTCCAAACATTGTAAGAAAATAAAATTGGAGAGTTATCAAAACAGACAGACGGCAAAAAAGTAGAATGACGAAAATGATACTTCTTCTCATTATTAGTAGAGCCAGTTGAGGAAATCAGAAAGAGGATGAGTCCTTCCACTCTCTAATCAGAGGAGGAAGCAGGAGGTGTGAATTAAAGCTAAGGAGACAGCGCCAAGGAAAAGCTGCCCAAAAATACAGTTACGACAGACAAATCGGGTTGTCATCCCCATCGTGTCAGCACTGCAAAATGCTGCTGGAGAGTCCTAATATATAGTAATCAGTAATCTCTCTCTCTGCAGTAATCTCAGGGACGCGTTTGGAAGTGGCTGGAGAGGTGCCACGGCAGCTGACTTCAGGCTGGGACAGGCTGCACGTCGTTCCCCTCCAACGGCTCCGCCATAACTAAGCTGTTAATGGCAGCCCAGTTGCCACAGAGCAGAGAACCTTCCGGAAGGGCAGGCTTGGAGCGCCCCATGGCAACAGCCAATCACCAGGCGCCATGGGAATTTCAGCCAATCAGAAGGTATTCTCTGCCCAGTCGCGTAGGTGACAGGGTCTGGGTTGCTGGGGGAACCTGGTGGAGAACCCACAGGATGGGGCCTCAAGGCCCACAGGCTGATGGTGGGGGCCCAGGTGGTTGTGGCCTTGCCCATGGGCCAAGACCCCTGTGCCAACCTTCCTCGTGTGAGGTAAAACAGAACCAGTCTTCTGTTCGGCAGTTTTGCTTTTCTCTTCTAACTTAAAGCTCTTCTAACTGAACCCTCTGAAATTAGCAGCGTATTTTTTCAGACAGTGTCAGCTTCTAGCAGATAACATTTGATGTTTATAGTTAATACCAAGGAATGGTATGCAGAGAGGCTCTTGCTTTTACTTATTGCCATAACAACCAAGGCCAGCTAACTCTGTTACATGCCGAGTTGGAGGGTCACAAGCAGAAAGGAGTAGAGGGGTAGCAGCTGCAGGGAGGAGCGGACAGGACAGGTGACCCAAAACTGACCAACAGGGTATTCCATCCCATCAGCACGTTGCTCAGTATAAAAGCTGAGGGATCAAAGGGTGAGCTCTCCCTTTCTTCAATGGCCAGTGTCCAAGGAGGACTCTGACTGTTTGTCTGCCTTTGATCCTGATCTGTGCATTCCTGAATTCAGATCTGGAATCCAGTTCCCACCCATTGCTGAGTTCAGTCTGGGACTTTCCCAGTGCCTGCCAGTGACGTGATTGTCATCCTGGGAGTTCGATATTGATTTTGTACATATTGTATATATTTCATTATTTTCTTATTATTTTCTCTTTCTATTATTTTATTATTACTATTTCATTAAAGTAGTTTTTCTTTATTTTCAATTCATAAGTCTCCCTCTCTCTCATTCTTCTGTCCCTTGGTGCAGAAGTTGAAGAGAGCATCTGTCGTTCTTTCAGTGGATAGTCCAGCCCAAACCACCAGCACCTCCCTGGGCTGCCCCATCCACCTGCCACGTCAGGGAGGTTGTGTGGGAACCCTGTGCTGGCTGCTCTCCTGGAGTGGGCATCTACCCCACTGTGGGACCTGGATGCTGATGTGAGGGTTCTAGTGCTCGCCATGCCAGCAGTTCCCTTGCTGGGCGGGGAAGTACCCCATCCCATCGTGTTATCCTGATGTTTCCCATTTCTTCAACCTCCTTTCCAGCACTCTTGTACCTCCCTTTCCCCAACACCAGGCCCCTCCCAAATAAACAATCTGCCCACTAAGTACTTCTTTCCCATTGATCCCAGTTTTGCTACAACCGTACAAAAATTTGGCATTTTTTATATGATCACACAAATAATCTTTATTTTATATATATAAAAAATACTGCTGTTATGGTTATCTAAGTAGTATTAGCTTCACAAGTGTTTGTTACCCTACAGGTTCCCAGTATTCCCCTTCAACTACTTGGGAAGCACAACTGCTTCTCTTATAACTCCCCTGTAACCTCCTTTGAAATTCAGGTATCCCTTGCAGCACTATCTGTAACTTCTGTCACTTTCTTGCATGGTTATCTGTCATGTCTGGCAATTTCTTGTGTCATTCTTCATTGTATCTTATGTCCTGTCAGTTAGCTTAACCTTAGACCAGAGACTAGCCAGTGGCTTAGTCACCTGCATGCAGCCCTAACAGTACACATCTACTTTTGGCATCAGAAAAATAATTGGGGAAATTGAATTACACTGGAGGTTTGGGAAGACTCTTGACAGAAAAAGATATTGGAATTATTTCTATGAAGAAATTATGTCTATCGAGATACAGAATTATGTGTATTTGAGTCACTAATCTTGAAAAGTAAAACCAACTAAATAAATATTTTATCCGCTGCACTTGAGTGAGTGTATGGAACTGACATCTAAATGACAAATAGATACCTGAGTGTGGTGCTTGAAATTCATGTATTTAGTTAAGATGTGTTCTCTCATAGATCCTGAATCTGCATAGTATAGGCAGAACTTTTTCCATCTTTAGCATAAAATTGCCTGTCTTTAATATTTTAAAGCCATTTTAAAATACTCACTTTCATAATCAAGCATAAATGTTGGCCTGCTGCCTTTTATCAAAGCACTTACCATGTATTGCACCTTCATTTTTGTTTTTTCAGCATAGGCAGACTGACGGAGGTGAGCGGTTCTCTGGCAAAGGTTTTATACTGATGCCAAATAGTCTTTCATTTTGACATTACATTTCCTATATTTTTCCCTTATCAACAGCTTTTTTCGGTTTGCCTGCCCTTTATTACTCTAACCCCTGATCACTCATCTCTTTCACTATATATTATTCTGTCTTACATGTGGTTGGATATATTTTATTTAAATGGATGAAATAGTGGATATTTTTGAAAGTTGCTGGATATTTTTTCCAAGATGCTGAGTTAAAACTCTTCGCACTCATTCTAAAAGCAGTGTTTCCCTACTAAAAGGAAACAAAAAAGTGTTTTTAGAACACTTCCATTCATTAAACTGAGTGGGAAGGGATTTACTGACATGGATAGAAACTTGTAATTAGAGTAGAAGCATGTTCTGACAAAAAAGTGCCCGGAGATTTTTTTTTAGATGTACTGTGGGGTTCAAATTGCCTCACAAGCAAAATTCTATTTAACCATTAACACAGACAAATAATAGAGTTATCAGGCCCTGGCAAGTTACCACACTTATGAAATATGTCACAGTGACTGTAAAGTCATCTGAGAGCACGTAATTGTGTGCAAACTCTTGTCCTGTCCGATAGATATTACTGCCCGTCACCACAAAACTTAAGTAGCTGACACAAAAAGTTGATGACAATAGGACTTTCTTGCAGCCTCTTATTTTCCATAGTTAAGGCTTTACCAGGATTAGTATTTTTTTATGTAAAATGCATTTTTAGATTTCTTTGAGAGTAGAATACAAAGTTTTTTGTTTATCTCAGAGTAGTGCTTGGGTCATACTCTATCCAGAGGTGGGTGATGACTGGAATTCTTCAGGGGTCCATCCTGGGACCTGTTCCATTTAATGTCATCAGTGACTTAGCAATGGCATGGGCAATGGGCAGTGGAGCACACTCTGATCAGGCTGACAGAGGACAGCAGTCTGGGGCATGCAGGTGATACTCTTGAGGGCAGGGCTGCCACCCAGACAGCCCTGGAGGGGCTGGAGGCATGGGACAGTGGGAGCCATATGAAAGTCAGCAGTGACAAATGCCAAATCATGCACCTGTGAAAGAAGAGCTGCTGGCAACAGTACCAACTGGGACCTGTCTGCCCAGGGAGCAGCTCTGCTGAAGAGGCCCTGAGGATCCTGCTGAGCAGATTGCTGATCACGAGCCAGCAGGGAGCCCAGGCAGCAGGAATGACCAAAAGCCTTCTGGGCTGTGCTAATATGATTCTTCTGAATCTGCTTCTGAATTGTGACTAGTTCTTTAAAGCTGCAGAGATCACACAAAGCCACAAGCAAGGCTACTGGAATCTACTGCATTATCAAGCATTGGAACAGGCTGCCCAGGAAAGTGGTGGAATCAGCATCCATGGAGGTATTTAAAAGATGGGTAAACATAGTGCTTAGTGGCATGGTTTAGTAATAGTTTTTGTCAGAGTTAGATCGATGGTTGGACTTGATGATCTTAAAGGTTCCTTCCAATCTAGACAATTCTATAATTCTATGATGCCAGAACTCACATTACCTTTCACAGATCCTGACAGCCATGTTCTTTCACATGGCATGGTTATTAACTCTGCCACTGATCTTAGTGGAGTCTGATTTTGGCCCTTGGACTTTAAACTGTATGAGGATGTGTGTGGCAAATATTTACTTTATTTCTAATGAAATAAGAAAAAAAAAAATAATAAACTTGCTCTAGCATTTTTTAACTGCATTTCAGAAAGGCCAGAGCCCTGCATCCTTAGGAGCCTCCTTCAGGAAATGTTGTAGAACTTTGTCAAAAGTACGTTGGGCTCCATTCACTAAGTAAAGATGCATTGAGGATGTGCTCTCCCTAGAAGTTTAGATGTCTTTTCTGCTATCACCTTTGCCAAGGTAAATTCCACCACACTGTTGGCTGAGTAATAAGAAGAGGTTCTGAGCAAAAGGCAGAATGCCCAAAAGCAAGAGTATGTCAGATGAGCAAGGATTATTTGGCCTCAGAGGAAATCCCATTAGCAACTGCCAGGATAGATATACTATTCTGAGCTAAATGAGCTGGGGTGCTGAATTGCTGTGCCTTAATTTGAGAAATGCACACAAGAGTCACCAGCCAGAGCTTGTCCACTGGCACGTCTGTCTCCTCTCTTATCTCATTCAGTTGTGACAAATTAGAGAAAACCATTGGCAGGGACAGCTATAGAGTTATCCAGCTTTTTAATATGAGTCTGACTTCATCTGAGTTCAAGGGGTGTAAGTTTAAATCATTTTTGGAATAAACAGATATAAAACACACACTTTGACACTTTCATTCTGTATCAAGAGTGATGCATTTTCATCCACTTAAAAAATTTTGTAA
>VXAK01027085.1:82262-112198 GCA_013399435.1 Arenaria interpres | reverse complement strand
ATGATTCTATGATTCTATTTAGTGCAATATTTTAAGATTATTAGATCAACATGCCATTTGTGCTTCCTCTCTAATTTAAAAGAAACATCTACATCTGCTGCTTACAAGGAACCAGGCAGCAGAGTTTCAGAACACTTTCACTGAGTCTTCCCACTTTGAAAGGACAGCAAAGAATTAAAAGGCCAAATGTCTGATTTTGAATAGATACTGGGGTTTAATGGTTGTTTACTAGATAACCGTGTCACCACTGCTTACTGAAGGATCCCCCCGGTTCTTGCCTTTCAGGGCGAATTGTGATATTATGTGGTACTTGCAGACAAGGGCTCGGGAGGGCACCGAATTGGGTATAAGTACATTTTTACCTTACCTCTACCATATTAGTTCTTTTTTCTTAATATATCCCATCACTTCCTCTTGGGAATAGAAATAGCTAATAGTTTGGAACATGCTTTTGAAGTGATTCCTTTGATCTTTCTTGTTTTTTGGGTTTTGGGTCAATTTTGGGGTGTTTTGATGCGTATGAATGAGGTTCCTTTTAGAGGAAACTAACCCAGAAGACACAGAAGTTCCACTGGGCACAAAACGCTCTGCTCCCCCTCATTGGGGGGTGAGGGTCCAGATGAGTGACTGATCCTTCAGGCAGCTTTCAACCACAGGCATGGTGGGGATGTAAAGCCAGAAGTAAAACCCCAAATTATGGATTGTGTAGATGAAATGGCTACATTGCTGCCTGCTTTCATCTGCTCCTCCTGCACCGAAGCACAGGCGGATGGAATAGCCGCCGTCCCTAGCTGTGGTGCTATCTTCTAGTGCTGGAGAAAACTCACAGATGAAGCATCTGTCTTTTTTTTTCTTATGTTAAATTCCAAAACAATCACAATCTAACCAGCCTATTTAGTTTTTTTAAAATAATATACAGAACTAAAAGCCCTTGATGATTAGCGGAAAAGTGTTCTACGGTGTGTGTTAACACACAGCATCATGCATCTTCATTACAAAAATGCAAAATGACGGTCATTTATCATAAAATCTGCTGACAATAGGCATTAATCTCTTAGTAAAGCAAGTAGTAAACCCTGTTCCCATGGCAATGCAATTCATTTTGTTTCTCTCCCTCTATTCCATGCATGGAAGACCGGGCATTTTGTGGACAAACTAATTGCAGCCTTTATGCCGTGGAGTTTTGTGGCTGAAATGTATCATTATTTTGGTGGAATGTTGGCTCAGTGGTAACCATGGTGTTGGTAGAACGTGCCTGTATTCCATACAGACCAGTGCATGTGCTCGAGGAGCAGCTATCTCCCACCCCCAATTTTACACCAACTCTGTTTAAAGCATGGAATAGGAGTTCTTTTAGGAATAAATTTCAGTAATAAGCTTGTATGCTGGAACCATTATTTTTTTTCCTGAAAAAGGTGGTAAAATTGTTTGATTTCTTCCGAAATACAAACAGATGTTTCTTGTGATGAAGTGCAGATTGTTTATTCCTTATTTTTGCCTGGTTTTCCTGTGGGTTTGTGTGGTTTTTTCTTTTTGTGTGTGTGTATATGTGTGTGTGCGTATATATATCTAGTAGAAATTATTTGGTCAATCAGACGAGTTCTGGGGAAAAGTTATGAATTCCCACACACATATGGTTTCTTGTTGATGAAGCTTATCAGTTTTCACTTAAAGAGTTAGTTTGAAGGCTAATAAAATACCATGTTGTTTCCACTTATTTGATATTTCATTTGAAGTCAGCACAGCATCCATTTATGTCCACAAATTTCCATCAGCCTTAAAAGTTGTGAGTTATTTTATAAATATAACCACCCCGACCTACCACATATTAATTCCACCTCAGAATTTGTTTCAGTTCTTGCAAAGCAAGCCGTCTGTACCTAAATATACCTGCTTTCTGCTTGACGAGCTTGCCAAGCTGGCTAACTCCAATGTAACAAACAGCTTCCGCTGTCAATTAACACCCCTGAGAATAGGTTTTGTTCTTTTATTGGTCAAGTCATAGCTCTTTGCATATTCTGGACAATTGGGTCCTATTACATAGATAACTTACGAATACAGAAGTAAAAGACAACGTTCCTAGTGCCCCCCACTATCTCAGGTCTCGCGCCTTTAGGAGTCCTGGGGTCTCTGCCCTGTGCCCACCAGAAGGCATTCCTTGGTAGAGGTCCTTGAAGCTGTGAGAAAGGCAAAACCTCCAATTCCGACAGTCTGTGCCTGGAGGCCCAAGTGCTTTTTGAATCCCTCGACTTTTATTAGCATGCCAAGTTTCCCCGTGGCAGAGTCTCACCTGGATAAATGCAGGAGAAATGCCCCCCAAAATACTCCTGCACCCATCAGTTGTGTTCTCCATCCCAGGAAGGTACTCGTCAGCACATAACAAAGGGCTGTAAAGCGCCAGTTGGAGATTTGACTGTTGAATGTTTTCGGTTGGGGAAGGGGAGAGAATACATTTGAGACTAAATAAATTACAGATAAGTGCCTGGTAGATGTATTTTAGGGCAGATATTTTATAAGAATTACAGTTTTTATGAATGTTCCCTTGGTTTCTGAGTTGACAGCCTTCATGAAAATAAGTAAACTACTTTAATGAAAACCTCAGGCACTGTTTCCTTGTTATTTTTCTTACTCGAAGCTGCCTTTGTTGGGTATAAAATAACAGGTATCAAAAGCTATGTATTCTGTTCTTCTCTGTTTAGAAGGCTGAAACTTCTGTTTTAATACAGGATGAATAAGTGACATTAGTTGGTATTATTATCAGTAATTAAAATATGAACAATATTATTAATCACCTATTTTCATCTTTCCAGGTGATCAACATATGATGTCAAAGCTATGGCTGAGATGTGCAATTAAGGTACCATAATTTCCTTTTTAATATGGGCATGCCTTTGGTGAAAGTGATTTTTTAAATACTCTCTCCAATAATCCCCTCCACTGGATTCCTTTAAGCTCAGTTCATCTCTGGACAGGTTGTTTTTTCATTTACCGCTTTGTCCACCACACTTCCCGAAAACTACAGATTTTTTTCCCTTATATTCCACATATTTTAGTTTTTTGATTTTAAGTTTTAAGATCCGTATGGAGTTATGTACTGGGAATAATGCTTGCATGATGCACTTGCAACTTTAGGTGATGTCCTTGAAATATTAACTCAGAGGATGTTGTGGGGAAATGCTAGAAAATCTGTCCATAGGAGGCTTTTGGAATGATGGCTGCTGCACACCCCGTGGCACTAAGCATTTAGTTGTTGATTTGAATCACAAGATGGCAATGGGCTCAGCAACGCTGCTGTACCACAGGGAAAAGATGCTTGGTTTTGTTGGAAATACACATATCATGACCAGAGTTATCTTTCTTCAAGTCATGTTTTCACTTGTAAATTTCTGGCTGGGACTTGAAACAAAGAGTAGAAAGATAAGAGAAGGTGGAAATATTTCAAGTTCCTTTTCCTTGG
Organism: Arenaria interpres; assembly: GCA_013399435.1. Taxonomy (NCBI): domain Eukaryota; kingdom Metazoa; phylum Chordata; class Aves; order Charadriiformes; family Scolopacidae; genus Arenaria; species Arenaria interpres. Next base: position 108,741 of record VXAK01027085.1, on the reverse strand, counting down.
CAAGTTGCACTGAGCTCTGATGGCAATGGAAACTTCAGCAAAAAAAAAATATTTTCATTCCTACATGTCTAAGACCAAGGTAGCACAGGAGTGCTAACAGATTAAAAACCTAATCATAGAATGGTCTAGGTTGGAGGGAACCTTCAAGACCATCTAGTCCAACCATCAACCTAACGCGGATAAAAACCATCACTAAACCATGTCTCTAAGCACTATGTCATCCCATCTTTTAAATACCTCCAGGGAGGTCAACCCCTTCCCTGGGCAGCCCATTCCAAGGCTTCAGAACCCTNCACCAGCTCCGTTGCCCTTCTCTGGACCCGCTCCAGCCCCTCAAGGTCTTTTTTGTGGGAAGGGGCCCAACAGTTGTTCTCAAATGACATGAGCTAATTGTTGCCAAGGCATTTATCGTGGCAATATTTCCATTCCATTTCTAAATGGTCCACTATTGGTTTAATGTTGGTATTGAAATAGGAAGCAGTAAAATCATCCTGGAATACTAAATGACCAGTTTCCTTTCTGTTGGGAGTTTTTTTGCTGAGTGTGTGTGGTGTATTTGAGGATGAGTAAAAGATCAGAAAGCTCTTGTTTTTGTTAGGTACCTCTTTTGTAGAAACCAAAAGCGTTACTTTTCTGATTTTACCTCTGGTCACTAGACGTCTAGTAGCGAAACCTCTTAATGTTTATTTCAGTAAGGGGATAATGCAGTCTGGCTGGTGAATGCTAACGTGTATGCAAAAAAGTACATGCAAATTAGGACTGTGCAATGTCTTAGGACAGGTTTTGAACAGAGAGTAATCAAGAACATCATCATAAGTGAAAAGTGGGATAAAATGCACAACTCTGATCAGAAGGTGATTTTGTCAGACTAACTTAATGTTTCTTTTCGCTGAGATAGTGAACATCTCAGACTACAGTGCTGTGGTGGGCTTAAGCTATCTAGATTTATAGGAAGCATTCATTCAGTACAGTTCCCAAAGGAAATTATTATTTAAAGTGGAGATGGTGCAGATTAATACAGGAATTATAAGGAGCTGTCATAGGCAGATAAGGAGCTGGGAAAAGAGGAGTGTGTGACAGAATGTACCGAGAGGTGAGTTGCCAGGTTGCAGGGGAGTTATTAGAAGTATTCATAAGGGACAGGTCTCTGTAATACTTCCTCTGGTAACCTTGGCCACAAGGTCTTTGATACAGGTTTTTAAACTCCTGTAATAACTGTGAAGGACAGAAGTATTATATGGAAGAGTTTTGGACAAAATTTAATAATAATAATAAGCACACTGCTATTCTGTTAGGGACTAATAGCAGGGTGGGTTGCTATAAACAAGAGTTTCAGCATATGGAAGTTCAACTTCAAAAAAAAAAAGAGGTGTTTGGTTGTAGCACATAGCTAAAGCTTTCATAATCTACATAATTTTCACGAACACCTGCTTACCAAAGAGTTGCAGTTTACTCTAAACAGTTTAGAACCTAGGTATTCAAATTCTGTAAATTCTGATAAAATCAAGTCTTAGTTTTTAAATATCAAGTTCCCAACCTTATTCTGTAAAGTTTGAAGCAGTTGCAGGTGTGAACCCGAACCTTGCATTAGGTTGTTGGAGTAGGAGTAGGAAGTTGCCAGACTACTTAGTGTGGCAGCTGAGGAACTGATCTTCATATAACCAGCCCATCTGCCTCCTCCTCTCCAAAAATCCCTAAACAAACCAAACACGTGGAACCAAGCCAGTGCATATCTCGGGCACTAAGTGAGCAGTCGTATTAGTTTGAGGTAAGAAACCCCATCGAGGATGGGTGTAGCCGTAGCAGAAGCTCAGCCACAGATAGAAAGCTGGAGGCAGAGGAATACCGGTATGAAGCAAGGGGAGGAGGTAGGTGGTGGATAAAACTGTCCCGTGTTGGCTGTGGGAGGGTGAAGGGCAGCAAGACACTTACAGATGAATTGCATTCAGAGCCAGCACATGGTGTGGGGGTCCAGCTTCCTAAAGTGTCCAAATCTATTGAGCGTCTGCCTTATATAGCACTGCCAGATGTGTGCTGACTAGGAGGAGAGCTCAGTGTCCTCAAGGTCAGCTTCTTGCAGGAATTCAGGAACCCTGGAAGGTTCACTGACCCACTGCCTTCAGGGTCATGGAATCACAGAATCACGGAATTGTTGGAGTTGGAAGGGACCTTCTAGAGATCATCCAGTCCAACTCCCCTGCCAAAGCAGGGTTGCCCAGAGCACATCACTCAGGAGCATCCAGGGGGGCTTGAAGATCTCCAGAGAAGGGGACTCCACACCCTCCCTGGGCAGCCTCTGCCAGGGCTCTGCCACCCTCACCCCAAAGAAGTTCGTCCTCAGATTGGAGTGGAGCTTCCCATGTTCCAGCTTGTGCCCGTTGCCCCTCGTCCTGTCACTGGGAACCACTGAAAAGAGTCCGGCTCCATCCTCCTTCAACCCACCCTTTAGATCCTTGTCAGCATTAATAAGGTCTCCCCTCAGCCTTCTCTTCTCCAGGCTCAAGAGTCCCAGCTCTCTCAGCCTTTCCTCATCAGGGAGATGCTTCAATCCCTCCATCATCTTTGTTGCCCCAGGCTGGACTCTCTCCAGCAGTTCCCTGTCTCTCTGGAACTGGGGAGCCCAGAACTGGATGCAGGATTCCAGTTGTGGCCTCCCCAGTGCAGAGCAGAGGGGGAGAATGACCTCCCTCAGCCTACTGGCCACACTCTTGCCTACACAGCCCATCCTTCCTGTAGATGAATTAGCCCTAAAACTACTGAGAAAGAGGAAAAAAGAGGGGGCATTTTAGGGCAATCGCACCTCCCCAGTAGCAGCCCTGGAGTAATGCCAAAATGATGTCAGGGTGGTAAAAAGGAGCAAATTAACCCCCAAAATGGGCCCTTCCCAGTGAAGTATGGGTATGCTATACTCTGCTAACCCTCTGAGGATTAGTCATTAAAGCCAAAGGGATGAGAAAGCGGTACTTCATTACTGTACACGTAAGAATCTGCACTTAATAAGAAAAAAGGAATGCTCCACAGATCAACAAAAAAATTGGTCAAAAGATACAAAGCAGCAGGTGGACTAACCGATGAGCTTTCTGAATGAGAGGATGGCTGCAGCAGGGCCTCAAAAGAATCTGTGCTTAAACCGGTGATACTCAACTGATAAAAGAACTGGAAAAGATGACGGAGTGTGCTGCCGATGTTTTTATTCAGAGCACTGAAGATGAGTGCTGACTCTGAAAAACTGCAGAACGATTGTGCCAAACCAAGTGCCTGGGCAAGGCAATGGCAAGTGAAATCCGCTGGAGGTGAATGCGAAGGCAGGAATCCCACACATGAGGTGATGGCATAGCTGGAGTTGTGAAATACAAAATATGCTTCTCTGAGAACATTAACTTAAGTTTTGGGATTTTAGTTTGGTGTACTATAATGGGAAAGGTACCAAAAAATATTGCTACTGTGTAAGCCTTTGTTTCTCTTGCATCTTAAGTAGTGCACAGTTCTGTTTCTCCATCCCAAAAAGGTATGGCAGGAGCTGGGAGGGTTTGGAGGATAGAAGGTGTGACACAGATTTCTTCCAAGACTGATGAAATAATGTAGCATTCCTTGGCATGGGAAAGAGATGGAGATCTGAGCAACTTCCTGAGGGCGAGGGGGACCTGCAGGTCATTCCCATTTCTGAGGTGGGAAGCAGGGGGTGAATTCAGAGGGTGAGGAGGGCACAGCACATACGAAGGGGGAGCCCTCCCTAGTGGGAGGGGGTTATTGTGGAGTCCGAGTTGTGGCAGGAGTTTCTCACGTAGGTGCAGACAGCAACAGGGCAGAGTTATGGACAGAAAGCACAGCAGGGCCTTCAAAATACAAAGATACTGTTTTTTGTTCAGGAAGTGAGTAAACGGCAAGTGTCTGAGGGTCAGGTGGGAAATTGTCCCATAGGATGGCTCTGCTCTTCCCCTGGGAGCTGCTGCTGTCAGGGAGGGACTGCTGGGCTTGGTAGACCCTCCTGTGAAGGGCTGTTCATAGCTGTTACGGAGCTTAAAAAGAGAGGACCAGGGGGCCACTGTTGATGGAGCTACAAAAAAATCCCCAAAGGGATTTCAGGCTGTGCTAGCAAGTAGAAACAGGGAAGTGTTTGCCCAGTTGTACAAGGTTCATTTAAATTATCATATGTTTTGGTTACTTGTCGTCAGAAGAAGATCTATTTAAACTTTGAGAGTTGATTTTGAGTTGCAGAGAAGGATGGGTAATTGCATGGTGTGCATCCATTCCTCCCTGCTACAGGACTGATTGGGATTTACTTGCTTTTGTAGTAATAAAGAGATGTTTACTTGTTAAAAATACATTGAGGGTTCAAATGTGAGTGAGGGAACAGAACAAAATAATATGGATGGAAAATAAAGTGGACGTAAGCGTGTCTTGAGTATGTTTAGACTGGAAATTAGAAAAAGACATGTTAACCAGAGAGATGAGTGAAATTCTGGAAGGGCTTTCCATACACAGCTGGGACACAAAAATAATGTGTTTTCAAGATGAAGTTTATGGGAGGGATGAGATTACTGAGTGGAAGTGCACCTGCAGTTGTCAGTAATGGCTTGCAGTGCTGGGAACTGGGTGCCCAATTTGTGGCTGACCCCAAGGTTTGAAGGAAACAGACATGAACTATCTGTCGGTTGTATTTACTGTCGTACACTCATCCTGTATTTGATTATTCTTCTGCTTTAGGACTTCACAAGTCACCTCAGGAGTGCAGGAGGACCTTTTTGCTTCAATGCATACTTGATTTCTGGGATGTTTCTTTTCCTCCAGTGTAGTTAACTGTTCTTGTAGGGTCTTAGGGATGTTTTCATGTATCGTATCGAGCCCTCTTCAGAGTGCTAAAAAAATCAGTCGTATCCTCCCCTTACCTCCTCCACTTTTCCTGTCTTGTACTGTAACGTTTGAGACTTTTCAGCTCATTTCCTAAAGATCATAATTTGAGCAAAGTGTGTTGTTTAGATCAATGTTACTTTATGACATGCAGTAAATGGGAAGGACAGACTGTGGCATCCTGCAGGACACTTCACTCTTAACATTTATTCTATGATTGCTTCCAGTTAGTGGGGCTGGGTGACCCAGGTGGTCCTTTGCAAGCCTGTGTTCTGGTGCACACACTGAATGCATTAGCTGGATTCAGTGCTTAGGCGCTTAGCTTTGATCCAAAAGTAGCTGAAGAGCTGTCTTCCCTCGGAGGATAAATCTCTTGCATCTGCATTTCCACTCCTGCCAACTCAGGAAGCACACAGCTGGCGCTGGAGCTAACGGGCACGTGTGGGATGGCGGTGCAGGAGCTGAACTGTAATGCCAGCAGGAAATCTGGTGCTGCCTTCACAAGGACAACAGGAACAACAATACATACAGTTCTGTGCATAATCCGTCAGCTCGGTATAGATTACAGGGGTCGCTCAGAGCTACTTTTAAAACATAGAAGTTAAAAACATGTGGAGTGCGGGACCTGCTTGGAACATACCCGCAACTTGCTGTCATTTCCCGTGGCAAACTGTGATAATAGTGAAGATACAATATACTAATAGTGAAGTTATAGTGAAGATATTCAGCATTGGGCAACAAATCTTCAGGCTTGTGCTTGTAGAAACCCATGCTGCCGTTTTTTTACTGATAGAGCTAGGAGTGGAAGTTAGAGATAGATCAGTATTGCTTATCCACCACCTGCTTCATGTTGCTCTGTGGACTTCTCTAGATGGGCAAATCCTTCTGACAGAGAGCTGGGTCCTGACACTTTGATGCAGCAGGCTGAATTTCTGTTCACAACACAGAAATGTCATTATATGAATAACCTTGTGGAGATCTCTTACAAAAGAGATAGATGAAAGAATAAAAAAGGGAGATTAAAAAGAGGTTATGAATATGAGACCTCTAGTCATCTCAACTAACACATTTTCATACACTCATTTTTTTATAACAAATTAAGAGCAGCGGAAGATGTTTCCCTATCCTGAGGTCTGACATTGTACATACAGTGTTAACATTTTTGCCAGGACTGAAGAAATCATGAGGACTTGAAAGTAATTTTTTTATTTTTTACAATGAAAGGAAGCTGTAATATTATGAGTTGATTCTGGGGTTTTTAACAATGAACAGAAAACTGTACACATTTAATAAGATGAAAAAACGTGGCACTCTTATCTTACATATAATAGGACCCAAAAGGACAGATATTCTGGGAGAACAGATATCCATTAGAACATTATTAAAGGGGGAGATTTTGAAATGTATCCAGGAACCTACAGATGGAAACTTTAAATAAATAAATAAAAATCAACTTAGAAGTAGCCAATATAAACATAAATAATTCAGGGAACGCGTAGTATATTCTTGATTGTTCAAACCAGGAACCAAACGTGCTTTTGCATTCTGAGCAATCTGCAGCGGCTGGAGGCGCTTTGCGGTGAGGGTGGCTGGAAGGAACAGGAGCCAGGCAGCCTCCGGGGGGTTTGCAGAAGGGATGTCAGGACTCCAGTAAAGAGCAAAGACTTTCATTTGCAGAATTTGGTTTTTATGAACAGTGCTTTTTTCCCCTCCGGTACTGTAACAAGAATTAATTCGGAGAAGCTCCATGCTAGATGAATCCTTTAACCTAATTTGAAGGTAAATAAAGGAGAAAGGAGAGAGAGGGGATGTGGAAGGGCATTGCATGTATGAGTGAGTGTAGGATGTGATAAAAGATGGGTAAAAGTAAGAAGAGTCATCTTCTGGCTGACAGCCTCAGGCACAGAATAGCACTAACTTCAGGCTTTTTGCAGAATCATCCTGAAGATACGTATTTTCCGTTCTGTTATGGGTGCAATGCCCAGGTTGCTGGGCACGTACACCACTGGCCTGGCACCACTGTTTTCAGCCAAGGACGTGGTTCCTTAAGAAAGGACATTTCAGTGGCAGAGTAACATGAACAAAGACGGAGTCTCCTTTCGAGAGTGGCCCCTGCAGCGTACTGCTGAGTCTCAGGGAACAGCAGCGGAGAACAGGGCGAGTGCTTTGATGAGAAAAATCACCCATCAAAATAGTTTGGGGGAATTCTTGATTTTAAGAAACCAACAGCTAAACTCGGGATCATATTAATGTCAAAGCAACAACCGATAGCATTTTCCCTTAGGAAGAAAACACACGCTAGCAGCTAGAGTTGATTTAATTGTGCTGATTGTGAAATAGAAAACTGTAAACTCCATTAGCAGAAGCTTAATGTGTCCGAATTACCTGCTGTTCTGCTGTATGAAGAGAAAGAATTTAGCATTGGACACCAAGAACCAAAAGCTTGTGTGAGGACAGACAAAATAGTTTGTTTTCCCAGCAAATGCAACCACCTTGCTTTTGACCATTAATGCCATTTCCCAGTTTTTGTGTGGCATTTTGCCCCCCCCCCCAAAAATAATACTACTTTCAAATGTTTTTTGTAGTGAAATTATAAAATATTCTGGAGGCAGAAAAATGGTCTAACTATCTCTAAGCGTATTACCTTTACAACTGTCCATCTCTTAATTTTAGACCGGGGGCATGCCCGTTGCTTCCTCTGGCTGTAAATCTGGTCTTGCAGCCCCTTCCACGTGAAATCCTGAAAACACCCTTGCACTAGCAACATTTCCCGTTAGCAACACCTGATAGCCCCAAACTTCATCAGCTTAACCCCTAACCCGGGAGCACCTTGTGGATTCCCTAATAAATACAGTCTGCTTTCCTGAGCCTAGTTCTTGTCTTTCAGCTGTCGTGCTCTACAGCAGCCCAGGTGGCCTTTGCCACCCCAGTGACCGTGGTCGTATCCTCCCTTACCCTGAGTGCTTACTTGTAGCCTCACCGAGCACTTAAAATGGAGCCAGGCGATGCTAACCTCAACGGTACATCCAATTCTCATCCCAATTTTACCTTTTCACCTCTCCTCTTATATGTAGTTGAGTAGGCTTCCTTCATAGGAGAATCCTTCCCTGGTTATAATCTTTCCCTTTTTTATAAAAAGTCTACCCATAGGAAGGCATAACGGGCATCTGCGTAAGAGTGTTATGGTATTTCTGTACTGTTTCCCATTCCCTTAGTACTTCACTTGCTTTTTTTTGCATCGCAGCTGTGCAGTTATACATTACCAAGAAAATATCTACGTATGTTAATTTTCAGCTCTCGCATACTATTCCGGGGGTAATGTACTGAAATGAGAGAAAAGGATTTAAAAATCCATGTTATTAAATAAATGTTTACTGATAAACAGTCTGATAGGGTTTTGATGCAAGAGTGATGTTGCTGGCAGAAGTATGTCATAAAGCAAAGAATTCACATTAATTAACAGAAAAGGGAGCAGACTTTACATTTCCATATGCCAAAAACAGTGCAAAACGAAGAAATTATTTTAAACAACATGCAGCTCATTTATGAAACCTCAGATCTAGTGAATTTGGCTTTTAGAAAAAAAAAAAAAAACTTTCCTTACTACCATGAAAAAAATTACCGCGCCTAATTGAATTAATTTGATTTTTAAAAAGGCTATGCCTTTTCGTTTTCTATTTCTGGCAATTTGGCTGGTCTGGGAGTCAGTTTTGCCACCATGTCTTGTGCTACCGGGTGCTCTCACGTACATTCATGCTCTTTCGAGATAAGGAACACAGTACAGAACAGGAATACCAAGTAACTCTCCAGGGTTATCTTTGTTTTGTTTTTGACACAATGCCCATCACCACAAGTATTCTTTACGGCAAACCTTGCTATACTTAAGCTTCCTGATGTGAGTGGAGCAGGACGTGGAAACCTCCCTTTGTGCTGCCCATCAGTTACATTAGTAGCTGGACCGGTATGTTTAAGAAAGCTTAAGGGTAAGACTGTCCTTTGTTATGACAATGATGGCTTTATTCTTAAAAAGTAAAGAATATTTTTATTAATTTCACAGCAGCAGCTGCATTGCTGCCATTTCTTCGCTTAAAGCGGTGGTTCTTGCCGATTACCAACGTGGTGTTCTTCCAGCGCTGTCTGTTGGTGGATCATACACTTGCATTTGTCTCTCGAACTAACCATGGAGCTGCACTTCTCCAACCACAAATTTACCTTATTTTGACAGTGGTCTTCTACATTTTCCTCTACTAAAACAACTCCGTAAGGAACAAAATGTTGGTTAGACTGTTGATCAAATAGTATCGCGGTGGGTGCCAGCCAGGCAGCAGCAGCAGTTAAAGTTTATTAGACATCCCTTCTTAAACAGTCTATGATACATGATATTATAAGTTTGCTAATAGGCCACATATCTTATTTATGCATTTCACACTCATTCATGTACATCAATAGTTATGCTACAAACACATGCTTTCGCACATAAATAGGATCATTATTTGGCGCTAATCCGGTTTACAGATATTCTCAGTTAAGCGATGGCAAGTCTAATTTGAGTAGTCAAACTGGAAGCCTCATGTTTTCATTAGCCTTTCATCAGTATTGTTCAGGTTCTATAAGACTCCTCCAATAATGCAGAACCTTCCTCTTCCTTGTGCAACGTAATTTTACAGACAGACAGCCCCAGCCTCCATTTTATGGTTGCCTTTGCCGTAGTCTCACTTAATTTTAAGTCATCTCTTGGGGAAGTAGTTATTGGGGTTTCCAAGAAAAGAAGTGAGACAGAGAACTATTAAGGAAAGTATGTTTTTAAGGGCATTTAAAATTGGCGGAAAATAGGTGCCAGGAAGACAAATTCCTACATGGAAGTTAGAGCATGCCTTAGCGAATTTTGTGGTTTTGACTACCCCAGGAAGAGTTGGCAGCCACATCTGGGCTTGCTCCCTGAGACACTGGCTGCCTGAATAAATAGGCATTCCTCCTTGGAGTGGGATGCTATTACATTACTGAGTTTATTCTCTGTATATATTTCTATTTGCACTCTTAACAAAATCAATTCTTTCAAATGTTTTTATTTAATTCAAGGCCAGGTTGGATGGGACTTTTGAGTAAGCAGATCTAGTGAGAGGTGTCCCTGCCCATGCCAGGGGGGTTGGAACTCAATGATCTTGAAGGCCCCTTCCAACCCAAACCGTACTATGACTCTGTGAATTTAGTCTTGGTTGAAATCTTCACTGGTTATTTCTGTGGATAGTGAGAAAGTCCTCCCTAACTTAAGAGTGAAATATTTCCATGATAAGAATAAGTAACATAAACGCTGACCTTTGGCTGCCAAGAAGAGTGTCTTCTTCAGAACTTCACAGCTTCTTGCCTCAGTGCAGGTTGACATTTGCAATGTTGATAAGTTGGTTATTTGGATGTAAATAAACACAAAAGGAAAAACAGTCTCTGTAGTTATGATAGCAGAGTCCACTTTTTCTCTGTTTACTATACTATAATGGATAATACATCACATAAACTCACCATCAATGTGTAATTTAAATGATGGCTGCTGTTATGTATCAGTGTGGAGGTATGGAAAGGGAGAGAAAGTTAAAATATTGAAAAATCTGCTACATTTGATAAAGAGAAAAAAATGCCTATTGGGGAGTTTGCCAACTATGCCTTAAAGCATCTTTGCAACCAACTATCTGTGTTGATAGTATTTTAGGGGTAAGAAGTAGGCCTTTGACTATGAGTCATTGTGATTTCTAATCAAGATGTGCTAGCATCTGATCCAGGACATTGGGAAAAAAGAGGGATGTGTTTTCTTTATTAGCACTGCCCTTTGAAGACCCTGCATCTTTCCATACGTGTTTATGATAGCCAGAAAGGTCAACAGTTTGCTGTGACCATCAATAGCCACAAACAAACTGCCTGCACTCCTTGTTCTTAGCTTCCTTTAAGCTTCTTTCAAGTCTTCCACAAGTCTTTCGCATAACCAGGATCACTGGTGCCCACCTATTGTGGCTTCAATTTAACGGTAGTTTTAACCTAGGAGCAGGGCAGCTGAGGAACCAGAGAACTTTGTAAGGAGCTTCTGCACATGGGCAGAAACCCTACAGGAATGTGGAAAAGTCTTGTGTGACATTGAGATGAGGAGAGGAACATGAGATCCCAACCTTCCTGACAGTGCTGGTTCCCCGAGATTTGGACAGATTCATCATTTGTATTGAGACACTCAACAGTGCTGGCATAGGCTTTGCTACTGTAAATGTCAACACATAAAACGCTTAAAACTTCAGTCATTGAAAGTCAGCACCAAGACTTACAATGCCATTAGGAGAATGTCAAGTCTTTCTTTGATTCAGCTCACCAGGTTGATGAGTTATGGCAACGTGACCCTACTGATCAACCTTGTACTGTATGATTCTCCATCTTGCCATTAGTAGATCTTTTTTTTTTGAGATAAGGGCAAGTTGTTACGCCCACCATTGCTGTTCTGGGCAGATAAAAGTGTTCATTTAGGGGCTTCCCAGCCTATTCTATGCTTCTGACACTCAGGGACCACTGACTAATTCAGAGTGAGTGTTTCATTAACGTGGCTGTCTATAAAATCACACTGACTGTGTAAGACCTACTGCTTCAGAATTCTTTGTGGTCACTGCAACCCTTGATTTTCCAACCACCTTTTGCCTCATTGATCTGTTCAACAAACTTTTAATCCTTACATGGATAGATCCCAGAGAACACATTCCTGGTATTCTGTTGTTACACATTCTTAAGCACATACAGCCCTGTCTGTACTGAAAGTTGTTCCAAGTCAAGCTGAAACTAAGGGAAGAGCAGACCATTTTTCTTGCATCCCAGAAGACTTTAAACGCAGTATTTCCGAAATTGTTTATATTAAAAGAAAAGAGTGCTAGTCTTTCATCAGGCTAGCAATGCAGAATGTTGCTTGAACAAGGCAGCAGATTTGATGTTATGATTGATAACCCTTTCCCTGCGCTCTGCTCATGGGCTGTACGCAGGAGAACATTGCCCTTTGCTGCCTCTCCACCTGCAGGAGTTACCAGTGATGGCCTGGCCTGCACACAGACATCTCATGGAGGAAGCCTTCAGACTCAGCACCCTCTTCAAACTCCTTGGTAGCATCATCTTGTTGAGCTTTCATGTTATGTAGTACAGTATGATGGTGTGTGTTTGGGGCTTTCTCGCTTCACAAAGTGAGTGATGCTAGACTCTGGCAAGGCCACCTTACATGTCTTTCCATAAGGACAGGTATTGAGGAGATCATACCCTGCATTAATTCCAAAGGAGCCCTGAACTTTTACCAGGACTGATCCATTACTTACTACTATTAATGTCAGAAGAGAACCAATGTAGTACTTATTATATTTGCTAGATACAAGTTAGGCCCTCCTGGGACATTCCCATGCTTTTATTTATCCACTCTGTCCCCCGTCCTTACCTCAACCCTGGAACTTTATATTACATTTCTAGAAGAAGAGTCTTATAGAGTACCTGTGTATTCATGTATTTTAAAATTATTGGCAAGCCTCTGTCCGAAACATTAAGGCAAAGCCACCACCGTCTCCTTCAGTCTCGGAGACCTGCAAGTCAGCAGAGTGAAACAGCCCGCTGCCTTTGATGAGATGTTATGCACTTGATAGCCAAGTCAAATGCCATGTTTGGGATGGCGGTAGTTCAGTTGTTGATTGAGTAATACACTGCATTTGTTGTTCCTGTCCTCCAGAGAAACGTGTGACCTCTCCACTGAGGTCCATCTTAAAATAACAGGCACCTCCTTGGAGGTCCCTAGCTGTTCAGAATAATGTTGGCAGTGTCTTAACCCCTCCTCCACCACTCTGTTTCACTTTACAGAGTCTTCAGCAATATGAATTGAGGCTTCAATCAGAGTCCATATCTATGCTATCCCCTGAAAGACAACAGATGTATAGTTGCTATGAAGGCATCTTATCAAGGAACTAAAGAGAAAACTGATTTTAAAATGGTAATTTTATCACTAATTTTTGTGGGAAAACTAGCCTTGAAGCAAGCTAATGCTTCGTTACTTCACTGTGGGTTTAAGCGTTGCTTCCCTAAACGCTTGTCCTCCAGCTTGGGTTAGGCTGTCTTCAGTATTTGCAGTAATTAATTGCCTTACAGCATGAAGAGGTTTTCCCTTCCTACTCCACCCTGATGTAAGGGGACAGTGAATGCCTGCCTTCTTCTCATGCTAAGCTTTTTGAATTCGAGCTAAAAGCCTCAGCGTTCTAATGCGCAGCAATTTCGTGACACCTCCTTTTTGGGGAAATCAGCGTTACAGAGTGAGAGTATCTTACTCTGTGCTGTGCTGCAGGGAGAACTGGCCAACACACAGCCTTTAAAAGCAAGCTGAGCTCAGTTATGCTGACATTCGAGGAAGAGAACCCTGGAGATCTGCTTCAGCCACTAAACTTGGGTGGGCTGAAATAAAATATATCTTAATTGTGCTTTTGCTGCACGAACTACATCAAAGCCCCTGAAGTTGTGGCTTTTCCGTATTTTCTATGTACAAGTCGTTTTTACTGTACCAGTGTGTTACTTCGCAAGCAGGAACTAGTCTACCTGGGACTACATTGCCTTTGAATTTTAAATGCAGCACAGCCTTTAATGATGAGGTTGTGGCATCAGGCTTCCAAATTAGAGCACCTTCAAAGGTGCATCTTTATTATGGTCCAAAGAGCCTTCAGAGGCGAGTCAGAGGGTACAGCAATCACAGAGCTGCAAGTGTATGAGGCACACTATGTTCAGGAATTTGCTTGTTCTCCTGGTGATAATTTCCATGTACACTTTCTTTTTTTACTCTTAAGTAAAATTTGAAAACAAAGTGATTTTTTTAACATCAGCATATTTTTGCTTAATGTACAATTCCTGTTATAATGAGTGATACTCTCTTTAAAATATTAACTTATTTCTAGTGGGAAACTTTTAAAATTGAATTTCACTATTGTGTAGATTAAGAGCTTGGGGTCCAAGCACGTGCCAAGAGGTAGCCAATTTATTTCATGAAGATGAAATTTGCCCTCTCCTTTTTGGTAGTCTGGTGGATAGTCTCAGGATCGATGCAAGGTTTCTCAGAGGGCACTAAAGTCTCCTGACAGTGAGTCAGGAAAAAAAAAGGAAAAAAGCTGCTCTTCTGCCTTTGAGTAAGTAAATAAACAAACACAACTAAATGGCGAAAGGTAAAAATGAAACTGTTTTAAGGATCAAGTAACAGTTTGACCAAGAGACAAGACATAATGTGCTGATGGATTCTCATGGATAACTCATGGATCCGATGGATGGACCACTCAGTGGATAAGGAACTGGCTGGATGGCTGCTCTCAAAGGGTTGTGGTCAACAGCTCAATGTCCAAGTGGCAACCAGTGATGAGTGGTGTTCCTCAGGAGTCAGTACTAGTACCAGTGCTATTTAACATCTTTGTTGGAGACATGGACAGTGGGGTAGAGTGCACCCTCAGCAAGTTTGCTGACGACACCAAGCTGTGTGGTGCAGTTGACACGGTGGAGGGAAGGGATGCCATCCAGAGGGACCTGGACAGGCTTGAGAGCTGGCCTCGTGCAAATCACATGAAGTTCAACCAAGCCAAGTGCAGGGTCCTGCACCTGGGACGTGGCAATCGCAGGCACAAATACAGATTGGGTGGATTCTGGATTTTGAGCAGCCCTGAGGAGAAGGACTTGGGAGTGCTCGTGGATGAGAAGCTCAACATGAGCCAGCAATGCACACTGACAGCCCAGAAAGCCAACTGTATCCTGGGCTGCATCAAGAGAAGTGTGGCCAGCAGGTCACGGGAGGTGATTCTGCCCCTCTGCTCTGCTCTGGTGAGACCCCACCTCAGTACTGGGGTACTGTGTCCAACTTTGGAGTCCTCAACACAGGAAGGACATGGATCTGCTGGAACGGGTCCAGAGGAGGGCCACAAAGATGATCAGAGGGCTGGAGCACCTCTCCTGTGAGGACAGACTGGGAGAGCTGGGGTTGTTCAGCCTGGAGAAGAGAAGGCTCTGGGGAGACCTTATAGCAGCCTTTCAATATCTGAAGGGAGCTACAGGAGAGCCAGAGAGGGACTCTTGGTCAGGAAGTGTAGTGACAGGACAAGGGGTAACGGTTTTAAATCGGAAGAGGGGAGATTTAGATTAGATATTAGGAATAAATTCTTTGCTGTGAGGGTGGTGAGAGCCTGGCCCAGGTTGCCCAGAGAAGCTGTGGCTGCCCCATCCCTGGAGGGGTTCAAGGCCAGGCTGGATGGGGCTTGGAGCAACCTGGTCTGGTGGGAGGTGTCCCTGCCCAGGGCAGGGGGATTGGAACTAGATGATCTTTAAGATCCCTTCCAACTCTAACCATTCTATCATTCTATGAAGTAGGATGTTAATTGCCATATTTGTAAATTTAGAAGTAAAATGAAACTGTAATCATTCAGC
This sequence comes from Arenaria interpres, assembly GCA_013399435.1. NCBI lineage: Eukaryota > Metazoa > Chordata > Aves > Charadriiformes > Scolopacidae > Arenaria > Arenaria interpres. The sequence continues at coordinate 93,447 of VXAK01027085.1, read as the reverse complement.
TTCCATCCATGTGGAAATTCCCCAAAACCTTTCACTTTGCATGTTAATAGTGCAGCAGAAGGGGAGGTTTGCTGACAGCCTTGCAGCAACGGACATCCCCATCAGCCTCCAGCCAAGTGCCTGAGCTGGTTGAGCAGAAGCAGGACTCCGAGCGCCTGCAGTTGGGAGCATCTCAGAGGGAAGGAGCTTATTCTGTTCTTCCCTTGGCCGCCCAGTCTGGTGAGTGTGTCCTGGAAAGCTCTGCTCTGGCTGGAGACAGAGGTTTCTGAATATTCAGGAGGAAAATGAAGAATGGATGTGAAGGGTGGGTGACTAGGAAATCCATTTGTGAAGGACATGAGCTAGAAGGGTGTGTACTGACCAAGTGGCGAGAGATAGGTCCTTGCCATGAGAGAAGTCAGGGGCTGTCCTGTAATGATTGCAAATCAGAATGGTTCCTCGCTTTACGTTAGATTGCAGCTGTGTTATGAGGTTATAGACTCATCAGATGTCAAGTACTGGTCATATAAAATTAATCTAAAAGACCTTGGAGTTTCTAACGATTCTTATAATGTCCACAGGCTACAGACCCACGGAGTAACTCCACTCTACAAACTCAGCTTTGGAGGTCAAAACCTGCTCAGGCTATGAAAGCAATCAATCTAGTTGTCTGTGAATTGGGTATTCGTGATTTCAGAGCACTTCCTAAGCCATCTGCACCTAATCATTGTGAGAATATTTTCCCAGTCTAAATGGTGATTGCCAGTAGGAAGCATTGACATGAAAGAACTTAAGCCACCTGCTTAAAATGTGTAACTGCTTGCTTTTGTAAGCAGCTTGTTAAAACTGCATTGCATATCTTCCTCTAGGATGGGAACCAGGATTCAGCTGGGCGATTAGTTAGCACAAAAAAAAAATTATGCAAGAAGAAAAATCCCCAGTCTCTCATCGTCTTTTTTTTTTTTTTTCCTGAAGAAACACATAATAGCAACCATTTGAGCACAAAGATTAATTGAATATGCGTGTCCTTAATTTAACATCTTATTCAACATGTCCCTCTGTCCTTTTTTCTTGCAGATTTTTCAGGAGCTTTTGAAATGTTAAAAAGCAAACTAGACTAAAACAAAACATGAACAGAAAATGCTTTAGAAAATACAATAGGTAAAGACATCATTGCTATTGAAGGTGACAAAGAGCAATTGGAAAATTACACGTTCCGTGCTTCTGCTAGCCCTGTTGGAAGGCTCTGCTGTGGTACATAGCTCTGGTTTTAAGTTAAACCACAATTTTATCTAAACAGGTATAACTCATCTGCACCAACTGTAATTTTTTTACTTGGGGTAAAAGAAGGCAGGATAAACAGTTGAACAGGATAAAACCTTGTGGGCATAAAAGTAGTCTTACCCATCAGCCTCTCTGGGATGTAGGTTGGTGGTTCTTAACTATTTTTGGAGCCAGCAATGCTGCTGTCATCATCTTAACCTTTCTATTGGCTTCTTGCCTCTTTGCCATCTTACTGATTGCCCCTCACTTCCCCGCCGTCAGCTCGAGCAGGACCTCTGAGAAGTTTTAAGTAAGGCTAGATACTTTAGATGATGGCTGGTGAAAGGCGGAGACATTGAAAAAGAAAGTAAATTAGCTCTCTTAGAATAGAGTTTAAAATAAATTCATTTACTGTTGTATACTTAGATTTTTTCAGTTTCAAGAGGTACTGCATGTATTGAGTAGAACTAACACAGCAGAATTAATTGCAATTTCAGTGTGAGTGCAATTGATATTTCTTGCTCTCTTTTTCACTCACAGGCATAAATTTTGGTCAGTGCCATTGTTTTATTTAGAAAGCTGCAACAGCAGGCTCGGGCTTTCTTGCCTTTAGCAAGGTTGTTTCAAGTGAATCTCCTGCTTTTTCTGGAAGGTCTGAAAGTCAGCTGGATGGTTGGGCTGTGTCTCCCATGCCTAGGAGGGTCAGTAGGAGCTGCTTGCTCTTGTAGAGGTGGGGGAAACAGCAAGTGAGCTCTATCTTCCAGTTTAAAAAATGAAGCAAACCCAGAATCTAACCAGCGGTTAAAACTAAGGTATGTGTAAATAATCTCATTTTGGACAAAAAAAGAAGGTTATTGTTTGGCATTCTTTTGCTCCAGGCCTGGAGCATCTCTCTTATGAGGAAATGCTGAGGGACTTGTGTCTGTTTAGTCTGGAGAAGAGAAGGCTGAGGGGGGATCTGATCAACGCCTATAAATACCTACAGGGTGGGTGTCAGGAGGATGGGGCCAGTCTTTTTTCAGTGGTGCCCAGTGACAGGACAAGAGGAAATGGGCACAAACTTGAATATAAGAAGTTCCACCTAAACATGAGGAGGAACTTCTTTACTCTGAGCGTGGCAGAGCCCTGGCAGAGGCTGCCCAGGGAGGTGGTGGAGTCTCCTTCTCTGGAGACATTCCAAACCCACCTGGACACGTTCCTGTGGGACCTGCTCTGGGTGGCCCTGCTCTGGCAGGGGGTTGGACTAGATGATCTCCAGAGGTCCCTTCCAACCCCATACCCAGGCCTGTGCAGGTCTGAGGAGTTCCTCCTCATATTTACATGGAACTTCTTATGCTCAAGTTTCTTATGCTCAATTATTTTCTAGCTTTTCATTGCTGTTTTTAATGAGTATAATGGCTATGCTTACCAGGAGCTTCGCATTGGACTTGCTAATGAGAGAAAGAAAATAGATTTGGGATTGTTTTTTAGAAATATTTGGATTAAATTTTTTTATTTTCAAGTGACTTACCTCTCTCTCTGTATGCTAACGGTAGATTCACAAAAGCCTTTCTAATTTGCCAGTGGCCTAAGTAGCCAAATTGTTTTCTGCTGCTATGCAGTTTTATTGCTGTAGGGTTTTTTTTATTTGTTTTGTTGGTTTTTTATTTACCAAATTTTCTGCATAACCAGATGTGCAAGAAATTTGAGGTGAAAGACCATGAAATGAAGAAGATTCTGGCTGAGTTTTGCCAGCTGCTATTTTTGCTGTGTAAGAGGAGCTCCGTAGCAGGGCAGATGAATAAGCCTGGGAAGGGCTGGGGGAAAGAAAGGCACTTGTGACCTCGGCATCAAACTGTCTTTCTGCAGCTCTCTAAGGAAATTATTTAGAGTAGGAAGTACGTTGCAAATAGCAATAACAGCTGCCACAGGGACTAAGAAGATAAAGATCAGGATGGGGTTTGTTCCTTGGGATGCTGAGCACCAGCATGGTCTGACAAGTAGTGACTTTGGGGAGGAAGAAGCATGTTTACACGGGAGGGCTCATGTGCTGCAGTGTGTGCCCCTTGGCTTTCTAGTGGGCACCACCGAGTTCCTCACTTCTGTACTGAACTGAATTTTTTCAATTATTTTGTTCACCTGTTTTCTGTTCTTCAGCATTATCATCCTGATCTTGCATAATTTTAAATAATTACTTTTATTAACAGGCAGAAATAATAAATCAGCATATACTCACTCTTGCTAGCAGAGGTTCCTCTCCTCTCCTCTCCGCTCCTCTCCTCTCCTCTCCTCTCCTCTCCTCTCCATCTAGGTTTCTGGTTTTGCACAAAATTGTGTCTTTCTTCGAGACGTGTCCTTTCGTATTTACTTCTTTGGTTAAAAGGCAGACGGCTGTTGCATGAATGCTGGGATGAATTTCAACACCGCGTTTGGATTACTCCCAGAGGAACAAACCATAAGCAAATCGTTTCTTTAAAGAATCCAGCTTCTCTTAGTTTGTATTCAATCACGGGGTTATTTTCCAGTGGGAAAGACAGGAAAGTTCAGAGTTCTCTGTGCTGCTTGTCTGGCTGCTTTCCTTAACCTGCTTGTAGAGGGTGCTTTAATTCTACCCGGGCGGTCCATTTGCTGTGGTGAAGCCTGTGTGCCTGAGGTAGGGAGTTACTGGCTCACACCCCAGCAGAAGATTTTTGTATGCAAGCCTGTAATTGAGATTATACACCATTCTTCAGTCTTTGTTGTGCCTCTAATAGGCTCCCTCCTCTCCCAGTTTGCCATAATAGGGACGGGCAGGGTGCTGCTCCTGCACCTCATCCTGCTTTCCAGACCTCGATGTGCTCCTTCATCTCAGTAACAGTGCTGCGCTGCTTCTCAGAACGCAACCGTTACGTGGTTTAGATTCCATCTGAGACATGCAACGTCTGTAACGGCAGAGGCTGGTTGCAACTCATTAGTCAGTCCCCTGCTCAAACAAGGGGATTCAGCCTCTCATCCTTTTTCTTATTCTTTGTTGTTGGGAGGGAAGAATTTCTCAAGCAGTTTGGAAGGTGGAGTTCGATTTAATCCTTTTGAAGAGCGCTTACCTGCAACTGAGAGATCAGTGTACAGACTGCATAGTAAGACAGGAGCAACCTCCTGCCAAATGGACGTACAGTCCAGCAGCGTGAAGAGTGCAATATAACCGATTCTAGCTTTAAAGAATAAAAATACCGCTTCTGAAAGATCCTGAACTAGCAGGGCTTTCATCCTCAAAAACCAGGGAGACGCTCCTTAATGATGTGTACCGTGTCACTCTGCGGGTGGATGCAGCTGTAGGCATCTTTACTGACCCATGAAGATGTAACAATATTTATCATCTGCCCGGGGGCATTTTTATCCAAAGCTGCTACTCCAAGGCCTTGCCATACATCTGTTTCTTCTTCTTGCTCCCGTTTGAGCTCACTTTTATTGAATCATGATGTATTACTGTTCTTTCTTATTCGCACCTAGCTTTTGTTTTCACTTTTGACTTGTCATTTTTTTTTTGCTCTGCCTTATGTAGTTCCCTCTACAGAAAGGGTAACTCCACAGGTAGAGTGCCATCAGTAAAAGCAGAAGTAGATTTTTCCTGGCAGAAAAGAGGTTCCTACAGGCTCCATCAGTAGTGCAACATGCTACTGTCCCCACCTTCTTGTGACATAAGGATAGCTACATAAGGAAGGACAGCAGAACTGTTTAGCTGCATTCTGTTAAAAGATCATAAATAACATTTTCCCAATTTTTCATTCCTACAGGATACCGCTCTGTGACACTGCAGCAAAGTGCTGGAGTATGAAGGCGGCTCAGAAGTTCATGTAAGTGTGTATCTTCACAGAAGCGAATCACAAAAGCACCCTTTAGCTCTCTAGCCCTTTTAGATATGAGGGAATTGATACAACAGGAAACGCTGATGGAAAAGGGATGAAAAGATTGCAGGGACAGGAAGAAGATAAAAATTCACAAACAAGGGTAAAAAAAAAGCAGCAGGTAAATTGTCAGTGTCTGACTTCTTGGGAACTGTGACAATTTATAGCGGCAGTGAATCACCCAGGAGTCTAGAAAGAATGATAATGCGTCGCTGACTCGCTGTTCTTGGTTTCTCTGGGGTTTTTGGAGGAGGTTTGCATTCAGCGAGTGTCAGGGCACAGCAGGTACCGGGGGTTTTCACTGCGGGGGCCAGGGCACCTCACTGTTCCTCACCCCAGCAGCCACAGGTCGTTGAGCATGTTGGTGCCCTCAGAGCCCTGGCATCATGTTTTTATGTGATTTTCTAGATGTTGTTGTTTGAGTTCCTGGTGGTTTGAGATGCACTTGCAGGTCTATTCTGCGTTCCAAAAGCAAACATGGCATTAGCTTAAGGTGTGGAGAGCTCTGTCTGTGGTAATTGCACAGCCAGTTTCAGAACTGCACAGGGTTTGCAAATCAAAGGAGTTACTAAAACATAGCCGAAAATATGTCATCGTATGGGCTGGTGCTGTATTGCTTGATACTCTTATGTGCAAGGTAAGACAAAGTATCTACTGTAATGCTTTTGTCCGCTCTGTCAAATGTAAGTTTTATCCTAAATTTTACATATTCTGTAAGTAAGGAGTTAGTTGTATATGCAACGGTCAAATGTAAAATTAAGTTATTAAGAGCGTGCCTGATCTGTGTCCTATACAGGCATGAAAACCAAAGAGGAATTATCCGAAGCCACTTTCTGCTGTAGGTCCTGGCTGTTTTGATATTAACTTAAACATTAATGTTACACTGTTATATATTGAGTAAATAGCTTTACTCCACTGTATTTTCCCTTTTTCTTGGCTTAACATGATTTTCCGACGGATGGACAGGAAATCGTGTTTGTCCATGAGCACTATGGAAACCAGATGGGCTGCTGTATATTTTAGCTTAGGTGCAAGAAAGTGATTTCTGTCTGAAAAAAAGTAAATCACAGGGGAAGAGCACTGCTGTAAAGTTGTAAAGTCTGTTAATGCAATCTGCCAGAGAACATAGGATTTGGTCTTGGAAAAATCCCATTGCAGTAATCCATTAATCCATAGAATTACCTGGAAGGCTTTCAATACAAGGAAGTAATTAGACGAGATCCCAATTTCTGAATTTGTATTTAACATTTATGGCTATTTCTGGTACTTTATTTTCTTTTATTCACTGCCCTCTAGAGGTCTTGCAAATGAAATTAGAATAGGAAAATGAGGTTGCAACAGTGACTGTCTCTGCCTGGTGCCACTATGCGCTGCCTTATACGATGTTTTAAAATAACTGCATAGATGCTGCTGCAGCTAAATGCTGTTTTCCACTCTCACTAGGAAGGGAAAAAATTTCTAAGGTGTGTGAAGTTCAGGTTTTAACATAGTGACCGGCAGTGCCAGCTTTTATGAGTACAAAAGGAACTGTATGGCATTCCTCTGTGAGAGCCTGCCTGCTTTATTACAGGTGATAAGACTTAGGGCATAAATTTATCAGTGCATCAAATATTTTACCATTTATCCTTTTTTAATATGTTCTCACTAAAAACATTTTCAGGGAGAGATCATCTTTAGAGATGAAATTCTTCTGAAGCTAAAAGTCTTGCTCTTAGTGAATGGGTGAGGCCCAGTATCCTTACAGCTCCGTGTCTCCCGCTTCAGCTCTGGGTGCTCTCCTGAGGTGTTTCCTTCTCTGGAGAGTTGGAATGACTGTCTCTTCAGTGGACTTTCCTTATATTTCATGAACGGGGAAGTGTAACCTGCAGGTCGTCCGCTTGCAGAGGTGTTTGGGAATTGCTCTCCTCTGTCTGGCTGCCTGCTTTCATGAAGTCATTTGCATCTTAATAGCTTTGAAACTGCAATCAAAGGTTTTTTTGGGGGAAGGACAAGCAAGCAGTGGCATGGTATGATAATGTGAACCTCGTTTCTTGGAGGAACCCAAGAAATAGAAAATAGAAATGTTGTCTTCAAAATGTGGCAAGACTTCGGTTCAAGCTTTGCTGCGTACACTGGTGCTCGGCGTCAATCTGAGAAATGAGTATAAATTCAAATTTAGCTTTTTCACCCTTTATTCACTGGCAGTTGTCGTGTGTATCACTCAGCAGAGATGCCTGCAATCCCATTGGAAATGGCAGCATTCCCTGGCTTTGTGTTTTATTGGGGAAAACACAATTCTGTACTTCTCGAAGTGTGATTCTCTGAGATGTTTTTTAAGACATTGTGTTTTATCTTTGAAGTGTGAAGCAAATCAAAGCTGGTTGGAGCAATGCCCATGTCCTCTGCTGGCCAAGGAGGGCCAGGCCCAGGGAAGAGCAGCCTTTGGCAGTGCACTGTGCTGTGCAAACAACCAGCCAGGAGCCTGCTGGGGAATTTTTTGCATGGATTAAAGTGCATTGTACGGTGAAACAGTTAGTGCTGGGACAAAAAATCCACCCAACATGTACAAGAGATTTTGTGCAGACTGGCTCTAGCTTCCTCCTCTGAAGTGGCTGGCCCTCAGCAGCTGGAATGGCTGCCTCATTCTTGAATTTCATAGCTTTATCCTCCAGGAATCCAGTTTTCATGCTCCCAGACCTCTCTGCAATTCACACCACTGTGCTGTAAAGTGGGGACGATGAGGACAGTCACTTCAGCAGTGTATGTAAGACCTGAACTGTAGCACTCTTGTAGAGACACCCTTGACATATCAGTATCTCTGTCCTCAACAGGAGAATAGTATTAATCATGAATCTCCGATGCAGTAATTATGTAGCCTCTGTAGATTTATATATGATACTTATCTCCATGATTTGTCTCTCCTGTGTATATCCATAAATTTATGTTCCCTGTTCAAGATGCAGTTATAGATAGTTTTATAGACTCTACAATTTGAGCTTTAGTTGAGTTGTATCTCGGCACTGGGCCATTCCTCCCCAAAGTGAATTTGTTCCTGAATGATACTTCCTAAAGGAGAGAAACCTTGTCAGCTATCACAGTTGGAGAGTGGCACAAGTAAAAGTCACAGAGATGACTAGAGCTGGCTCTGCTCACCAGTGCTTGGTGCCTAAGTGGGCACCCAGAATTAGTTAGCTATTTTTTAAACTTAGCTGTGTATGATGGATATGGAAAATGAATTTACATAGACCTGCAGCTTTGCATTCTTCTGCTTAATTTTCCAGTTGATTGGGGATTTGGTGTATCGCAGAAGAATTTGTCTTCCTTGGTATCAAAGTCTGGAAGCACAAATAAGCCATTGCAAATTGTCACTTACAGCAAAATGTTTTATTATTGATGAGATTTGTGAGACTTAAACAGGAAGCAGCGCTGAAGCATTTGCTGCCTTACAGAATCTTATGGTCACATAAATTACTGTAAGGAAAGTGTAAAATACCTATGGGGAATTACTCCAAATAACTATAGGCAATAATAATATGAAAAGATAAAAAGGTCAGATACATTTAGGATGCAGACAGACACGGGAGAGAGGTCTGTGCTCATGAGTTGTAGACCCTTTGGGAGAACGGGAAAACAATTTTTCTTCCTTTCTTTAGTGTCTTCCCATATGCCAGGTCTTTTCCGTAGAAGCTGCTGTTGGAAGATGCTCCACTGGAATACTGTGCTCTCAGCTTTTTGGTTGCTTCTCTGCTCTGCCTGACCACATGCACACTACCAGGGAAGATCAGTTCCCAAATTCTGGTACTGTTTTATGTTGCCTCCTTAAACCCCCGTTTGCAGACCTGAGCTTCCCATCGTCAGTGAGGAACGTGCTGCCTTCATCCAAATGGTGACCGTCCCAATGTTTGGCAAGAAGTGTCCTGTTTTTTTTATTGCTGCACAAATGTAGTCAGGTTTTCTGAGGGTAAATGTTGAGAGGTGGATAATTTTGTTGTGTGTTAGCATCAACCTGAAAGGGTTTGCCAGTAACACATCAACTTTAAGCCAGAGCAGGACCAAACAGCTAGTGTCTGTTAAATCTATTTGATTTTTGGATCACAACTTATTTTTGCAGTAAGCAGAGGAAGGTCTAATTTTGTTCTCATTTTCCCAAGGTAATTGTCTCAGTTGAAGTACCTTTCTCACAAATACATTGCTCTTAACGTTAATTATACTTGCAGATGGCTTTCCTTTACAAGTCCCTCTCTGTGTGCCTATATGTAATGACAGGGTAGTATAAATCCTAATGTTTTCATTAAAAAGTACAACAGAGATAGATTAAAAGCAGTTAGCATTCACTCATCACTCAGCTTAGGAAGAACTTCACCATGCAGCTGCAAAGTAGCGGCTGGTCCTTTGGGGCCTGTTTTCTGTAAGGAGGGCCAGTACGAAGCCGTCGCTGCACTTGTAACGAGCTGCTACCGTGTCAGTATTGTCCCCAACACTGCCTGTTTGTGTGTTCCATGTCTACGTGTACCCTTGCATAGACACTGACTGCGCCTATAATCGAGAAAAAGCCATTGCAGTCTACCTTGACAGACTATAATAGATGCCTCGGAATGATGCACAGTATCTGTGTCTTCATTTATCACTTTCTTGACATATGCTCATATAGGCTTTACCAAAAAAAAGCTCCATAATTTCATATATATATGTATTTATGCGTTGAAAGAAAATGCATCCTGAAAATACGGTTCTCCTAAATTCCTAATCTCTTGGAACTGTAATTCCTTACTGAGTCTCTGTTTAATATGAATACAGAGCGCTAAATAGCTCCAGTAGTGCCTAACTCACTTGGCCATCGATGCTTTTTTTGTAAGGCTCTAATTAATACCTAAATATGCCATTTGCCCCATCTCAGCTGGGGTTTTTCAGGATGTGCAGCAGAGAGTCTGTAGACAAGGTGGGGGTGTGTGTGGGGGTGTCCCTTTCACAGCCCGAAATCCCAGCCCGGCAGGCATGAGCAGAGCCCAGGTGAGCTGGTAAAGGTTGAGCTGTGTGGGCACAGAGCCACTCCAGGTGTCAGGACGTTGCCTCTGCTCGTATTTATTCTCAGCAGTTGTATAGTGAGAAATAAAAAAAAAGCTCCCAGTACTGGAGCTGAAATATAATGGGATTATATACGAATAACTTCATTGCCATTTTAAAGGTCTGCTTTTCTATCAGTTCTCTTTGATTGGTATTTAAAGATGCTACTGGATTGTTTACCTCGATGGAGATGGAGATAATCCTTAGACTACTTGAATGACTCAAGTGTTTGGAGCAATTTCTCAGAACTGAGTATTGGCTGAATTGATTTGTCTAGAAGCAAAATGGTTTTTGTTTTTTTTTTACCTAAATGGGAGAATTCTAGTGCAGGCTGATTTTCTCACAAGCCAGCTTTTCTGCTCCCTGATTTAGTCCATCCTTTATGTGTGGCTCCAATGAATGCAGCACTCACTGATCCCTCTCCCCAGTTGCTGCTCCTGCATTCAGTGCCGTGGCTGTGATTGCCAGTGAAACTGTCACTCAGTTTGTGCAACGCTGGTAACTTTGATGGTCGTTTACCATTTAGTGGAGATTACCAAACCGGGATTGGGTATTTCCTGCAATTGGGGAACCTTGAAATGCTCTGTACTCTGGAGCACAGGCTTGGATGCATGCTTTCTCTGCTCTCAGTGCCCCCAGCCACAGCTCAAAGTGCTTACCTTGCATTTTGGCAGAGTTTTGGTAAGAAAGCCCGGCATTTGATTAGTAGAGTGCATCAGGGGTAACGGTTTTAAACTGAAAGAGAGGAGATTTAGATGAGATCTCTGGAAGAAATTCTTTGCTGTGAGGGTGGTGAGAGCCTGGCCCAGGTTGCCCAGAGAAGCTGTGGCTGCCCCATCCCTGGAGGGGTTCAAGGCCAGGCTGGAGCAACCTGGTCTGGTGGAAGGTGTCCCTGCCCAGGGCAGGGAGTTGGAACTCGATGATCTTTGGGGTCCCTTCCAGCCCAAACCATTCTATGATTCTATGATTCCTGCCCTCTTTGATGTGATGCTATGCAAATGTTTGGGGCTTTGGTTTTGGGGTTCTTTTTAAATTTT
>VXAK01027085.1:62883-82098 GCA_013399435.1 Arenaria interpres | reverse complement strand
ATTTGTGGGGGGCTTTTTTGTTTGATTGGTTTGGTGTTTGGTTTGGAGTTTTTTTTTTCATTTTTAATGCTGTATGAATTTAGCAGGAATCCCCATGCTCCCGGGGTTCGTGCAGCCATGGTGGAGCAGCCTTGCCTAAGCTGCCAGAGACAGAACAGCAGGTGGTGGAGGTATTTTGGGGGGAAGTTCTGCAGAGCCCAGGAAGATATTTGCCAGCAGCACCTTCTCCACGCGCTACCTGCCCCTGGCCCCGTTGTCTCCAGAGCCACCAAGCGCTGTGGGACACTGTTGTACGTAGCAGAGAGCCCAGCCTGATTTGCTGTGTGAGAGTGGGTCTTCTGCTGTTGGTAACTGAAGATCAAAGTTGCTTTCTCCAGAGAGATACTCCAGATACAGACTTACTAGCAGCAAAGCAGCAAGGTGGGAGTCTCTAGCTCCTGTTGAGCTCTGAAACCAATTCTGCTGGATTTTGGCCAGTTTAGGGACTTCATGGTTCTGGAGACTCAGGCCTTGTGGTGTCTGTCACTTGTTCCTGTGCGCTCTGAGCAGCAGCAGCTCCGGAGGGGCTATGCAGTAAAGCCGGCTTAGCAGGATATGAGGGACAGCTGGCGAAACCTTTGAGGTCGTCTTAGATTATAAAACAGGGTTAGTAATATTTCTCTGGGATGAAAATGTCACAGATATTTCTAGACACATAATTTACTTGGACAATTCGTTCTGCAGTCTTTTTTTTTTCAGGTGCAGCTATCTGCAAAGGTTCTGGCCACAGCCTGGAATGTGAAAGCGGGCAGAAATGGCAGACTGCGCAGAGCTGCGGATGCTTGGTGGTGTAGTTTGGGGCTGGATATTGTCATAACCCTTCCAAGATACTGCTTGCACTGAACGGCTCTTAGGTGAAGCTGGTAGCTTAGAAGGGACACAGCCATCTGCTGCGGCGTTTCTGTCCTCTGTCTTAGAAGTGTTAGTGTCTCCTGCATGAAGAACATCACCCGTGGCAGGCAGTAGTGACACCGGGCTGTCCAAAGGTGGCAACATAATTTTAGAAGTACAACGTGGCAGAAACTGGTCCATTCAGGTGTTGTCTATTAATTGCTATCTGTAAAAAAAATATTACAGAAACAGCATGGAACATTCAGAAATTTAAGAAAGTCTGTCGTTTCAAGGCATAAATCAGACAAGATAAATATATGCAATGCTGAACAACAGTTACTTAAAAGCATTTGGTGTTAAATTGAAGTGGAAAGATGTTGTGTCTTCGCTGAAGCTCAGTGGCACAGAGCTGGAGGTGGTAGCGGACAAACACAGTTTGAGTCGGTGTAGCAGAGAGGACTGGGACAAGAGGGCAAGATGTTTCGTAAATACTGATTTATTGCTACTTAGATGCTGCTGATTGACACAGCTGAGGACAGGGAAGGTATGAGGGTAGATTGTTGGGTTCAGAAGGACAGTCGAATGGCATTCGGCCTGTGTTTGAGTGGAAACCAGAGGAGTGTGCCTGTGTGTAACGAGGAGGGTGATGTGCTCTGGCGGCACTGTTTTACGGGGACAGATGGGCTGGGGTGTGCACGTCCAGCGCGATGCACTAACGCAGAGCCACCGGGGTTTCCCCTTTGCTATCTGCGCATGGTGTGCAGAGCAGTGCTCGTACACCCCCTGCAGCAGCCTCCTGTCCAGAGGAATTGCAGAGCGTGACTGAATGGTGATCGAATGCTCTGTGCTCTGCTGGCAGTCACAGAAGCAGGGACTGGCTAATGGAGCAGTTGGAGGATGAGTTCATCCGAGGTCTTTATCAGCCTTTCCTGCCTGTGGTTCCTCTGCAAGCGAGATCCTCCTGCTCTTCTCTGCACCCAGACCCCTAGTGCCTTAGGGCTGTTGTCACCCTAAAATCTTTCCATAGAAGCCTGTGGGGGAGGCTGTTTTATTCTCCTGCTAGAGCATTTGAATATCAAGAATATTCTTCTATCCACCCTACAGTGTCTTTGAATTTCCTTCAGAGCCTGGAAGGATGAGTGCAGAATTGCCTTCGTGTTAGTGGGAAACTGGGGAAGATAAGGTGTTTGGAGATTTAGACTAGCAAGAGACTTCTACTGCATATCCGTTTGTCTCAACATGCCCCCAGAGATGAGGAGTGCTCACATGCACTAAGCAATGTTTTCTGCAGACTGTCTCAAATCAAGGGATAGGGATGGGAGAGACAAGCACTGAGATATGATACACCTTTTCTCGGTCCCTTGCTGTGTGCTTTGGCAATTGAGATGCAAAATACTCCTTTACTGACCTTTTTTAAATTTCTTTAGGTTTTCTCTTTGTTTTTTTTTTCCCTCTGAAGTTTGGAATTTCAAGGTTAAGCAGAGGAAATAGAAAAAATTGTTGGTTTTTATTAAGGAGAAGCCTTAAAAAAGAATGGGCCAAATTCAGAGCATTGTGGAGATTATAGCCCTTCCCATTTTATTTTGGTATGCTATTTAGAGTTCCTTCTCATACATAAATATATATATATAAATGGAAGAGACACTGCATGTGCATGACGCAAGGAACAATGGTATTAGGTACAAAGATGCATTTGCTGAACCAGCTTGCTTTTCTATGTACCTTTTGCCGCCTCTTGTTTTACAGATCTACCGTGGTGACCTGGCACACAGTTTTATGACTATGTCAACTTATATTTATCCAGCAAAGTAAAAAAAAAAGAATTTAAACATGAATATTCATGCTTGGGGGAGAATCTGAGAAGTCTTAAGCATTCAGATTTTGCAGGCAGAAGTATCTGAAAGAAGCTGAAGTTTCATCGGCTTAGTCTGTCTTCTGAACTTCATCAAATCAAGGCCTTGGAAGTTTGGGGTTTTTTTAACACAGATGGAAAAGCTGCTGCTGGAAGGCAGGAGGCCTGCGACGGGAGAAGCATGAGCAGGGGGTTTTTATACTGGTCCCATGTTTATTACAGGGTTTAGGCTGTAGAATCTATTTAGCCTGTTTAATTATCAGTAATGGCATAAGGCATGGGATAATGATAGCATCCTTAGATGTTGCTTAAGGAATAGTCTTTTAATGTAATGAGACAGGGACATCGCAAATGGCCTGTTCACCTTGGAAGAAAATCTGGAGGGAGCAGGTGTAGGAGATGTCAGTGAGTCTGGTTATCTGTGCTGTTACAGCATTTCCTAAGAAAGCCGTGGCTTTGATTAAGCGGTGATATCACTTCAGCCCAACCCATACTCCTCCTTTGGTTGGGTTCCTGGAGCATTTTGTGTGGGCCGTTAACATCTCTGTCCCGTTGCTTTCCCTGCCTCCTTCGTTATACAGCCGTGTATCATGTTGATAACCCAAGAAGCCTGTCTTTCAACCCCAAGGTGATCCCAGTTGTTTGAGCAGAGTAATGATTTTAGATAAATTAAAACAGCTAAACAAGTTAAGTAGCTTATTTTGTGCATAAGCGTTAATGGCTTGGCCGAAAAAAAAAGACCAGAGAAAGAGAATGGAAAAGAGCTCGTAGTTCTACTAACAAATGACAAGTATATTCAGCATAGTCCTTGGAGTAAAACTTCTGACTCCTCAGTTTGAAAAAGAACTCAAAAAACTGTGACCGTAATTCTGTACTGCACAATTCATTTGCATTAGAATTTAATATGTATTCAGTCTATTCATTTTTGCACCTGTGAACCACAGAGTGTGTTGTTTGTGATGGATATGAAAGAACCTCTGTATTCCTCCACAGCAGAACATTTCTTTCAGTAATTATTATGAGCCAGTTAACCAGGACGTGTCGTTTTTAGAGGGCAAGTTTCAATATTTTTATTTATTTTTAGTTTCTTTTGCATTGTTTTAGTTAAAAAAAACAACTGAATGCAGCGTGAACAGTTGTGAGAGCTATAACAAAATACTTTGTGCCTGTGGTATATTTTTTCCAAACATTTTTCTCGTACCGTGCGCTTGTTTCTGTACAATAAAATGCGGTTCGGGAACTGTATTGTTTAAAATAGTCCTTTCTTGAAGTAGAATATTTGTTTTCTGAGTTGGCAAAAACCTGCTCCTTATCATCTTGCATCTTGGGTTGCATAGCTGTTGTTTTTCAGAGGAGGAAGCTTAAAGAAGTGCCAGCAGGATGGATTATTTCGGATCATTATTAATGGATGGGGCAGTAGGAGCGACTAGAAAGAGCCGTGGACTGGTTCCAGGTGCCAGCACTGGCCCACTGCGGGGACCCCACACGTCATGGCATTCCTCCAGACCTCAGTTTTTGCAGTTCCTGCAACGTCGGAACTGACATTGTTCTTGTTTGAAAAACACTATTTAAAACCAAAGCCTTGCTAATCATAACGGCGGCATACAGAGCAAGACAAACGGCCGTGTATTATGTTCTGACAGCTCGCTGTGACCCAGATGTTTTAAGCTCTTAAAGGTGTCTAGGTGAAGGCTATGCTTGGCTTATCGTATGTTCCCGTTACAAATAATACCTGTATTGTAAGCCTTAGCAGTAAGGGCAGTATATAAATGAGCACAAAAATTATCTTTTTTTCTCTGCAGCTAAAGATAGGACAGTGTAATTTTGCTCTTTACACACCTGTCCTGCAGATAAATATTTAACTTAGTACCCGGGTTTGTTCATGCAAGAAGAGGATTGGATTATATTGGCTCCTCTTTTGTTTCCCTCTCACTGTCTTCTCTTGCCCCAGTGTTTTCTCTGTTCGTTACGTGTCAATCCAGTATTTCCAAGATGCGATGAAAATGTAAAGCCTCAAACAGAAAGCAGAGTTTTAATTAATAGGCTATTTCAGACCCACTCTTCACCAGTAAAATCTGTGGAGTCCTTCTAATGACAATTACTTTATGTAGGGGAAGGAAAAAGGAAAAAACCAAAACACCCTTCTTGAACTACACAGCCAACTTTATAGTTTCAGTAAATCAGGAAAATTGTTCCTTGATGTTGACATGTAGTGTGCTTAGTAATTCTTTACTAGAAATTACAAGGAACAATTTCCTGTAGGCTAACGTTAAGTTTCCTGATTTATTATTGTTAGTGAGTATTTTATTTTCATTTTTCATGTTGAACACCTGAGAACATACTGGAGTAAGGATTAAATTCCGGCAGCTTTCTGTGCTGGTTCCCCTTTCATTCTGGCTGTGTCTGTGCAAACTTTCACAATTAGCATTTTGGGGAAAATGAAGTGCCAGGTGGCGTGGCTGCCGTGTTTAAAAGACAAAACAAACCACCTCACACAGGAGAAAGGCAGGGGTTTGCCTTTTTATAAATAATGAGGGTGGGTGGCAGGGGGGTTGGAACTCCATGATCTTTAAGGTCGCTTCCAACTCAAACCATTCTATGATTCTATGTTGTTATGGAAGAAGAACCAGATGAAGGGATCAGGGTGCTGCATGCTTATGACCGAGGAACTGTGGTGGTTGACACACCAGAATGCTGTGCCACCATACAGCGAGACCTGGACAGGCTGGAGAGTTGGGCAGAGAGGAACCTGATGTACTTCAATAAAGGCAAGTGTAGGGTGCTGGACCTGGGGAGGAATAACCCCCTGCACCAGGACAGGTTGGGGGCTGACCTGCTGGAGAGCAGNTCTGGAGTGTCTCTCTTAATAGGAGAGGCTGAGGGACTTGGATCTGTTTAGTCTGGAGAAGTGAAGGCTGAGGGGGGATCTGATCAACGCCTATAAATACTTCAAGGGTGGGTGTCAGGAGGATGGGGCCAGTCTTTTTTTCAGTGGTGCCCAGGGACAGGACAAGAGGAAATGGACACCAGCTTGAATGTAGGAAGTTCCATCTAAACATGAGGAGGAACTTCTTTCCATTGAGGGTGGCAGAGCCCTGGAAGAGGCTGCCCAGGGAGGTGGTGGAGTCTCCTTCTCTGGAGACATTCAAATCCCATGCAGACACATTCCTGTGGGACCTGCTCTGGGTGGCCCTGCTTTGGCAGGGGCTTGGACTAGATGATCTCCAGAGGTCCCTTCCAATCCCGTATCATTCTGTGATTCTGTGAACTGGAGCAGCTCCAGCATCCTGGGGGTGTGTGTGGAGGCAGGCAGATCATCCCCGGGTTCATAAAGACTGATGACCAAAACGTGTTAGGATCATTGCTGTTGGCGGCCTTGGCCCTTACTAGGTCTGATCGTTAATCTGTACTCCTGTATAAACCTCCCGGGTTTATATTAAAGACCTAATAGGGAAGTGATAACCAGGATTTATTTAACGTGCTTATCTTCCTGATCCAATACTGATTATGAGAGTGATATTTTTCTGGAGGTTTTCCCTTATATCTCTTAGTATTTAAAATAAAAAAGAAAATGATTTCCTCATGATAGGTTAGTCTTTTTCAAAACTTAATTCTCACTATGGTTTAACATACTAAACAACTTATTGCCCCTCTGAGGTCTCTAGAGTAAGGGCCTGGCTATTTTTGTCAGACTAGTGGAAATCAGGCAGGCAGGAGAACTTTTAATGAATTGGGTGAAACTTCGTATCTTTTAAAATACTGTTTCTTCTCTTTCATCTTTGTTTACAGTTTTGAAATGGTATATGGGTGCCAGGGACCTTTCATGCTCCAGAGGGGCTATGCAGCTAATGGTCTGCTCAAGTGAGGGTTAGAATTGGGAGTTTGTTTCTTGGAGGCTCCTTCCTGACGAATTTAAGTGAAAGCCAGGATTTCAGTCTGAGGTTTTCCCTCAGGAGCTTTATTTTACAAAGTGAGCAGACCTTTAGCTGCCTTTCTCTCCCCCCGCCCCCATCAACCTTGCTTGCTATATTTATAAAATACACGAGCAGGTATAAACTGTGGTCATTCACTGCAAAATGTACATCAGAAGAGCTCATTATTTGGTGCTTTATTTTACCTTCTACACACTAAAAAACTGACATAATTGCTCCATTTTACATACGTCTGGCTCTTACTGAGGCCAAAGTTTGAGCCAGTCCTAAGTAAGGTTCATATTATGGAGCTCAGTGTTGATGAAAGAAACGTTGAGAAAGTCGTATCTACCAAACTCTTTCTCTAAGAAAAATCCTTTGTGCATTCTTTGATGTTGCAATTTTACATATAAACCCACTTTCGTGCTCAATCCAGCTCAAGTTTTGCTCACTGCTAATAAACTCTTTCCTTTTGGTAAATAGATAGCTGATGATGATATAATTTAATTATAGCCCCATAAAGATGGGGTTTTTAGTTACGTAACAAGACATCAAAGAGGCACGATACGGAGTTTTCCTTCCTCAGAGAATAAATACCAAACTTCTCTTTGAAGCTGGAATCAAAGCGAGAGAGAGAGTCTGCAGCTGATTTGAGAAATAGGAAAGACAGGTATCCTGCGTGAAAGTAGAATCAGAGTTTTGGCGTTGACAAATACTTTTTTAAAAGAAAAAAAATACTCGTGCTTCTCTTTTTTGTGATTTTGGTCTGATGTAAGGCAGTTTTATTCACTCCGGTGAGCCTTCAGCAATGGATTTCTTTCTTATTGCAAAGGAAATTCGACTAGACTGGGTAAAGATAGGATCCATTCTAACAAATCCTCTTTAACACACAAAGGCTAAAAGAATGTAAATAATAGAGCCTAAGGCTTCTAAAAATATGTTGAGAAGTGCTTAATCAACCTAGAAGTTTTCTTTTGGATGCTAAAGAAAAGGATGCATCAGGAAAATCTTACTTTGCTTTTTGGTGACTGGCGGTTTTGTGCTGGTTTAGTGAAAATTCCCAAGTAATGCTTTCCTGCGGGAATGGCTGTGGAAAGCAGCTTCCCGTGTTCTCCTGTGAAAGTCCAGCGTGAAGGGTGAGCCTTAGAAAACATCCATATGTAAATCAGAAAACACTGCTTTTATTTTGGAGTTAAAATAAGATCGTTGCATTGATGAATACGGCGAGATGTATATTATTATGTAGTGATTGCATTTGTTTGGTATCTTTTGGTTTTAAGTCACTGTTGGAAGCAGCATTTGTGCTGGTGGATAACAATGACCAGTTCCAGACAAATGAAGAGAATGGCAAACAGCTACGCTTCTGCAGAACTAAACATTAATGAATGTTTAAAAATGCCAAGATATTGTGATACTTCTGCATATTCTTTTAAATATTGGAAAATAGATGGTTTTCTTTTCCAAAATAACAGTATGTTTAATTCCAAACTCTCCAGATGTAAAAGAGAAATATAAACTCTGGCCTCTTTTTTTTTTTCCTGTTAGCCCTGAGATTTTGCTGCCTTCCAGTTGCTTTATTGTCTCAGTCCTTTTTATATTACGTAGTGCCATGGAGGGGGTTCATGCTGCAATTTTTGCCTCAAATTCTCTAGTCCTCCCCTCCTTTTAGCCCAACCGTGGTTACAAGTTGTTTGAATCAAAATAAAATGCAGCTGCAGGCTTGCTTATAGCATTATAAGTAATTTTTGGGTTGTTATGGCTGTATTTTGCCTTTCCTAGGATTAAGAATCAACACCGCCACTTCAACTATTTCTTTCACAAAACAGAGATTTGAAAGAACCCCTTGGGCTTCCCTTCCAGAAGCAGGTTACAGGCTGGGAGCAGCGCTGTGGAGAATGCAGATTTCCTACACCTCCCGCTTTCCATCCTCCTCCTCGTGTCTGAGAGCAGGCCTGAAGAAGGCTCAACTTCAAGCTTCAGAGGAGATGAAGGAAAGTTGTGAGAACTGGTGACCCACGACATGTGGATGCCACGTGTGTCCCAGGCAGCCCTCTGGCAACTGGTAGAATTATGTCCAAATCTGTGTATGATTATCGTGACAAAAGATGGGTTTATTTATAGCAGCTGTGTCACTAGGCAGGGCAAGATTTGTCAGGAGGACTTCACAACATGCTCTGCTACTACCTCCCTAAGTGTCATGTCTACCTCCCCTTGACTATGGAGTGCACCCCTGCTTCGGCCCTGGCTTTGTACTGCTCTGTTGGAGATAATGCAGCTTTAAATCTCACAGCTCTGCTCTCCTACGCTTTGCATAGCTTCCACATCCATTTTTGGACTTCTGACCCCTCAAAAGCCAATAATTATAGTATTAGGTTTCCTTTTTTAGATTATTAAATCATTGTGGGTATCTGATGGAAGGGTTCATTTATGTAATTCTGTTTTAATTAGAAGAATAAAGTATCACTTCAGCAAATCATGTTTTTTTAGCACTGCCACGATTACATTCAGACTCGGGTATAATTTTGTACTCTGGATATAGGAAGATCATAGAATCACAGAATGGTTAGAGTTGGAAGGGACCCTAAAGATCATCTCATTCCAACCCCCTGCCCTGGGCAGGGACACCTCCCACCAGACCAGGTGGCTCCAAGCCCCATCCAGCCTGGCCTTGAACTCCTCCAGGGATGGGGCAGCCACAGCTTCTCTGGGCAACCTGGGCCAGGCTCTCACCACCCTCACAGGAAAGAATTTCTTTCTAGTAGCTAATCCTAGTCTTCCTACTTTCAGTTTAAAACTCTTCCCCCTCATCCTATGGCTCCACTCCTTGATCAAGAGTCCCTCCCCATCTTTCCTGGAGCCCCTTCAGATACTGGAAGGGGCTCTAAGGTCTCCCCGGAGCCTTCTCTTCTCCAGGCTGAACAACCCCAACTCTCTCAGCCTGTCCTTACAGCAGAGGTGCTCCATCCCTCTGAGCATCCTTGTGACCTCCTCTGGACTCTTTCCAACAAGTCCATGTCCTTCCTGTGTTGAGGACTCCAGAGCTGGACACGGTGCTCCAGGTGAGGTCTCACCAGAGCAGAGCAGAGGGGTACAATCACCTCCCTTGCCCTGCTGGGGGATGCTTGTTTTGATGCAGCCCAGGATGGGGTTGGCTTTCTGGGTTGCCAGCGTGCATCGCCGGCTCACGTTGAGCTTTTCATCCACCACAGATGATCAATGACAAAATCTTACCCGGTTGGTGTGTAAAGAGGTCCTCATTTTTATTTTGTAAAGCAGAAGATCTAATTTATTCTGTGCTGGATTTCCACTGTTTGATCAAAAAAAAACATAACATGAGAAGGTTTTTTTAAGTCCATTGTGTCACGCTGGTGATAGGCCCATCAGGGCTATAGACACTTTCCTTTTGGCCGTGCTGTACAGTAGAGAGGCAAACAGTTCTTGCACAGCTTATACCTTGGTAGGAAGTGGAAGGATGCATATACTAGGGGACTGTTCTAGACAGCTTATGACCCTTGGTTTTGCTTTTCAAATGCATCTATTCTCTCTTTGAAGTTGTGGAGGAGGCTTTTTCGAGTGGATGTCTTGTTAAGAATGTAACAAATATCGAGCACTGAAATAATAGCAAGGAGTTTGTATGTCCTGTGGCTAGGATGGATGGGTCCTATTTTAAGGGAAATAGTAGTAATTTTTAAAACTCTTTTTTTCATCTTATTTATATGATATTTTATTAATTTGCCCAGTGCCTATAGGTTTTCACTAGATTTACAGGAGGCTACACAGTTAGTTGTTTGTTTTATTGTTTTATTCTACAGTCTTCTAAATGGGAGACATTTTCATCTTCTCTGGAAAGGGAAAAAAAAATAATAAACCAGAAGCCATTTCCTGGTAGTGAGGAGGTTTGGTGTTTGGTGCAGACAGCAAGATGCAGCCAGAAAAAGAGAAACTACAGCTTGCCATCAGATGCAATGAAAAGTCTGAGCCGTATTATCAGAGTAATCTGATTTTTAGCTTTGTTTGGCTTCTTGGTGCTCAACCTGGTCACTGTAGCTTAAAATTGCCAGCGGGTTTTTCCGTACCAGCTCTTTTAGAGCAGGAAGAGGTGAAGTGGTGCCCGGAGAGCTCCTCCCAGAGAGCAGGGAAAGGGGCACAAGAGGCTGCAAACCCAAAGGTAGGTGTGAGCGGCAGGCTGTGACGGGAGAGAGAGAGGTTGGCTTTGTTGGAGCTCGGGCCGGGTTTGGAGACACCACTTGTGTGACGATAAGATGGCTTGCATCACAAAACTCATGCAAAAGCAGGCACTGCTCCAAGGTAGTTTTAAAACTACATTTCGAGGGATGAAATCAAGTACTCTGGAGAAAAGAGAAAGTAAGAATTACAGGCACGTGGGTGAGAAGGACAAATATAAAAGGGCTGTATTCATTGTGATTGAAATTAGTTTTTCCAGGCTTGATTTCTGACTTACGAATGGTAATTTTGAAGGAAGTCAAAAAGATGAAAGGGGTGCAGTCGGATGTCCCTACAAAAGTTTAGCAAAGAAAACAGGAAACAGCGTTAAGAAGAAAATACATTTTGAAGTAGTTAATTAAAATCTAGCTAGAAGACAGTAAGGGGGCAATGGATCATGATGGTCGGCAAAGGAGTCCCAATCTATTAACAGTCATTTAAAGACCTCGGTCCTGCTGATCACCGAATAATGGGTTTGAATGGCACCAAAAATGTGGTCAGGTCCTCCCTGCATTTCTCAGTTATCCGTGAAACTGAGAAAGCAGAGGTGGGTAAAGGAGGTAAGGCAGGATTTTACATGAAAAACGTTTTTGTCTTTTGAAGGGAAAGCATAGTATGTTGAAAGGTGATTGAAGTGTTTGACCAAGAAGAGGCCAGTGTTCAAGGGATAATGGGAATTGCCACCTGGCAGTGACACATGACAGCACAGAGGTGGTCCAGTTGGAGCATTAGTATGTAGTAGCCTTCTAGCTGTATGTATACTTTAATTAATAAGAAAGAACAAAGTGAGACATTAAGTGTAACAGAAACTGTTTGCAATGGGAAGACAAGCATCTCTGGAAGCAATAGCCACAATGAGTGGAAAGAGGAGACTGGAATTTGGGAATTCCAGAGGTGTGGCACGCTGCTGTGGGCTGGAGTGGGAGGACACAGGACACTTTGTGTCTCAACAGACAGAAATGGAGGGTAAGAATAATAGTTTTCAGGGCTGATTGCTTGTGGATTCCCACAGCATCTTACACTTCTCTGAAGTTTGTTGTCAGTGCTAAATCTTCTAGAGTGGTGATTGCAGGAGAAATTTTTAGTCCTGGACATCTGTGTGAGGAAACAGTGAATGCCAAGGTATTCAGTGCAGACAAGACAGTGAACTGCCACTGCCCTGGAATAACAGGATTAAGGTGGATATTGTTGTTTTAGCTAAAAATTATGGCTAAGTGTCCTTTGACAGTCAAGCAAATAAAATTAAATGTTGGACTTACTGGAAAAAGAACAGAAAGCAAAATACAAAGCATAACAGCAGTCAGCTGTATATGTGGGGCAGTTTTGGTCACTCAACTCAAAGGGATATTTACCTCTTGAAGGTAGAGAGCAATGGCAACCAGGATGATCAAAAGTGTGGAAGGGCTTACAAGAAGTGACAGCAGAGGCTGGCACCCTTGAGTCTGGAAAAATGAGAACTGAATGTTATGTGACAGAGAATCATAAAATTCTGAATACAGGAGTTAGGGAGCCTGCAGTGAACCCAGAAGATAAGATGACAGGGTCAAAATAAACCACATTCCTCCCACATGTGTAGTTACTTTGCAGAGCTCCTTTACTTGAAAGGTGGCATCCAGGTTGGACTTCAGAAAGTGCCTGGATGGTGTCATGAAGGGAAAACCCATCAGTAACTGTGAGGATATAACCTCAGCTTCTAGAAGTCTTACTATCAAGTTGATGGACATTATTCCTAGGAGGACCCACTGCGTTCTTTCCTCTTAACTCTCTTCCCCGGGTTCATGCTGTAGGCGCCCAGCAAAGACACAGTGTGGCTGGGCAGAGATCTTCTCTGAGCTACTCTGGCTGTTCCTACGTTTACGTTTTAATAGAGCAATTGATGCAAATAAATGTAGTCTATACAATTTCTGAGACTTTACCAAGGATCTTCAAGCTATAGCTTAGATTTATCTTTTTTCTTGTAGAGCAATGAACATGTTGTTAACAGTACAATCTATAAGTTGATTGTTATTTGAAAAGTGGGTGGATTTATTCAGTAGAAGATTGGGATTAAAGCAAGGGACGATTCAATACAGTAGCTCAAAGCTTGATGCCTGTACAGTGTGATGGGTGGGAAGGCTGTTACAGTGATCAGAAATTCAGTTGGGAAAGTATGAAGGACTGAACACCATGAAGCAGCACAAGATTAAAAGTATAGTAATGAAATGGTGAAGGACTTTGTTTGATTAAACTGAGACATATTTAGTGGTGGTAGAACACTATCTCACCAGGGATGCCTCTGGCTGCTTCTCTGTTTGAATGACTTGATATCGTGCCTAGTTTCAAAGTAACGTGAATTTTCTGTTGATACTTAATTGACAGAGGTACAAATAGAAAGTAGCAGTCAGAGAGTGTTTAAAATTATTTGGATAATTTGAGCTTTTGGGCCAAGTTTCTGATGGTCTGTGTAAGAAGATTTAATCATCATAAATCTGCTAATACAAGAGAGAATGCTGCAGATCATTGAAAAAAGAAAAAGTCTTGGAATAATAGCTGAAAATCACATGAAAAGCTATATGCGCAGTGCTCTTTCCTCTAGCAGGGATAAAACAAACAATACCTTAAAGCTGTACACTGTAAAATAAGGCAAGAAATGTTGGAACGTTATTCTGGCAGCATAAAACATACTCTGTAAGACCCCACTTGGGTTCGTATGGATTGGGCCCATGTGTTCCAGAACAGCGTTACCATATTATGATGGTACAGCAAAGCACAAACACCTTGATTAAGTTTTGGAGAATACTGACTACGAGAAGACTTCTCCACGGCCATCTGAAATTTTTTTAAAGCACCTTGCAATGGGGTCAAACAGAAAAGAAGCTGCTGAAAAGCAAGACGTGGATTGATGAGAGATAGTTGCCTCACTACTCGGAGAAAGTCATGTGGAGATGACAAAGAATGGAATAACATGAAGAGAAGAAATGATACCTGGGTGGTTTGGGCATGAAAAACAATTAGCAGCGGGAGTGAGGATACGAGCTGGAGTCAGAGGGTGAAAGAAATATGTATAATCAACTTGGGAGGCAAAACAGTATTATTGAAAAATCTTCACGCATGAAACTAAAGGCTGTAGTAAATGATGGGGATTAATGTGCTGTGTGGGAGGTGATTTGTATTACTTGACTGTTTAAGGACACGTACTTACCGACTTCATGGAATTTTCTGAGCTTCTCATTTCTAACGTGCCTGTATCACACTTCTGATCTTTGGCCCTTTCAGCGCTTTCTGCAATTAAGAAATACCTCTGGTTGCTCTAGGGGAAGTGGATGAGTATATGGTGAGTAGTTTAGCCAGGAAGATTCACTTCCGATCAATTTAACGTATAATCTGAGTTACCTCATTGGGATACTTGGCTAGAGACCAAATTCAACTAGTCTAGTACTGGACTAATGGCAGAGAACATGATAAATCTGTGCATCGAAATACTCCACCACTTAAGTAGCTCTGCATTTAATTAAGCCTAGCCACTTACAAATAGGGTAAGGGTTATAAAAATGCAAGCTTATGTTTATGCTTTCATAAGCTCTAACAAGAAAGTACAGAACAGCAAAATGTTATTTTCCCAAAATATTCAATAGCACATGACTATTTCCATGTTTTCTTCGAATAATCTGAATTTTTATGTTTACATCATAACTATCCGGTGTTTGAAGTAACCTTCATATATAAGCACAAAGAAAAAAGCTTTCTGAATAGTAGATAAATATATCCTTTTCATATAAAACTGAGGTGGAACTAAATGTTACGTTTGCTCACAGAAGAAGTTAAGTTGTGCAATCCAGGTTTAAATTTTAGATGCCACTGCTAGGAATGTTTAAATATATGCTGCTGGCACAGTGCTGCTCTCTCCCTCCTCTGGTCAGGGCTCTCCCTGTCTTCCATGGCGCTGGCATCTTCCTGTGGAGGAGCTGCCTGGCAAAATTTAAATTTCAGCTGATTGAAAAAATAGCTATATTCATGGCAGAACTGTTAAACAGGATTTATAAAGAATAAGGCCTAACTTGACAGAATGAAGAAACCAAAAAGATTTGGGGTGGAGAGTGGCTCCATTGGTGGGCTGTGTCAGTAACGTGCAGAACATCTGTTTGGTACAAGTAAGAGCAGAATAATTTTCTGGACGAATGTCTCTATTGAGTGCTACAAAATTGTGTCTTGTCACTTGGCCCTGAGTTCAGTGATACTGTAAAGGCAGAATTCTTTGCCTTTGCTCAGTTCAAATATTTTAATTAATTTCTAAAGAATTATTTAATGGTACTGAGATTTGGCTCATGCTGATCATTTTGAATAAGGTACAAGATGGTTTTATTTTTCAATATTGTCTTATACTTCATTTAAATTCTCGGTCAATGAAGATCTGATATTATTTTAGCTAAGTTACTTCCCTTAATTGCCTTTGTGTTGTAATTTTAATTTAATTTTATAACTTTCATTTTAAAAAAAATATAGAACCTCTGTATCTAAATAGCTTTCTAATGTTAATTTTACTTTATGAAAAGAAAATAATTAAATGTGAAGTTTCTAAGTTTCTGATTTCAGTCACTGAGATCTTTATAATGGTGAGAACTTCTTACCCTTGTGTAGCATTTTGGATAATTATGAAAAATGAGATGTGACTGTTGTTACCTTGTTCCTAACTGGGCTTCTGCCAGCACCGCAGTTGGCAATCGTCACGGTGACTGGAACAGCTGGGAGGCCAAGAATTAAAAAGACAGGGAGAGCAAACTCTCGTTGAGTTGGACTAAATTGACACCTTGAGAGGACATGGCCAATTGGGATTGGAAATTTTAAATCTTAGCCTTTTAAATCTTAGTTGGCCTCTTTAGCACATGCTTCCATTAATTCTTGGTTTTCATACTGTACTACTTAGAGCCATGAGTTACCTTTTGCTACCTTCACACAGTGATGAGCGTAAGGGGTTCTGCTCTTCTCACTCGGTCACGTAGTGCACTGGCTTCTCCACCCTGCAAGGTGTCACTGGTTACCTGTAGATCCAAATCAGAGAATCACTGAATGCTATGGGGTTGGAAGGGACCTCTGGAGATCATCTAGTCCAACACCCGGCCAAAGCAGGTCCACCCACAGCAGGTCCCACAGGAATGTGTCCAGGTGGGTTTGGAATGTCTCCAGAGAAGGAGACTCCACCACCTCTCTGGGCAGCCTCTTCCAGGGCTCTGCCACCCTCTGCCTCACCCTCTGTGTCTGGGTGAGACAGCAGGACTTACTCCAAGAATTTGTACTCACCAACAGCTGCAGTGTGTTCTAGTCTACCATGGGTCAACAAAGACCTGGTTAACTCCGTAATACGGTGTTTGGTGCAACTTTTGAAATGACACGCAGTTGTTCAGACATTGGAATAGGCTGCCCAAGGAGGTGGTTGAGTCACCATCCCTGGATGTGTTTAAGAGTCATTTAGATGCAGTGCTGGGGGATATGGTGTAGGGGAGAACTTTGTAGAGTCGGACTCGATGATACCAGGGGTCTTTTCCAACCTGAATGATTCTATAAGCGGGAGAACTGTGGATAAAGAAAAATGGAAACACGTTGTGAGCCTGCACTACATTGGAAAGAGGAGATCCCAAGAATGAAAGGATCTTTTCTATGAAACCTGCACGTTGGTTGAGATTTTAGTCTTTTTTACTTAAATTTGGTTATGGATACCTCAGCTACTGTCAGCAGGTTGAAAAGAGGTCTTTAATCCATTTTTATTTCTTATTTGTGTTCATATATTGTCCTTCAAAAACATGAATTCATCACCAAAAGAAACATCCTGCAAACACACAGAGGTTTCTTGTGCTCTTTAATTTACTAAGCTATTGTCCTAATGCATTATTTTATTATCTCTATAATATTCTGGAATGCAAATGCTGGACCGGAGGCATGGATACAGTTTGAAGACATGCTAACTATCGAAGGAGAGAGAAGAAAATTCTAAAGGAATCTTCCCTGGCTGGAAGCAAGGAATGAGTACTTGCTAGGTATATGAGGGGTCTTCAGAAAGCTGAGGCTGCGTCCAAGCAAAGAACATAGAAAAGATCAATACCTGGCAGATTAAACAGTTATGGCATGCCAAGAAAGAACTGGAAGAACTATTTGAGGAAGGCATGGGAACTAAGAAATTCTTTTCCAGGCACGCCAGGTGGAAAAAGCTGGCCACAGAGCTTCTAAGATGAGTAATAGAGGCATAAAAGGAGTAGTCAGAGGAAGTAAGGCCAGGGTAGGAAAGCAGAATGAATATTTTGCATCTCTATCGCTACAGAGAAATTTGAGCAGGTTGCCAAGCTAATTTTTTGAAGGCGAGTCCTTCCTTGCAACCATATTGCAGTTCCTTGGAGCTGTCGTCAACTCTGCGGACAGAGAAATGTGGCTGAATTTCAAAAAGCATTGGGTGAGGCTCTGAACCGAAGGCTCCGGGAGAAACTGAGCTGCTATGAAATAAAAGGGAAGGTCTTCCTATCGATAAATGATGGAGAAGCGGTAGAGCTTTGGCAGCTGTTGTCTTTCTCAAATACCTTCTGAAAAATCAGATTAATCTCCTTCTCTGGGTACATTTTGAGAGCTCTGCTTGGAAGAGCTGCTGAGCACCACAGCTAGCTGGTTCTCACCTTCAAACTGCCTTCTAGCTGAACCGCTCTTATTTTGCTTTCTAGATTTTTCTTGCTGTTTCTGACTTCTCTCTGCTTATTTGGGTTTGCATACTTAGCAAGAGGTGGCCTGCCAGCTGTTAGTAAATCCAGAAGTATTGGGTATTTTTACTGCACATGAATATGTTAATAATCTAGGACCAGGCAACCTGCTGGCTAATTGCTCTTCTTAGGACTCTGCCACTGTTGATTTCTAAATACTTAGTGCAAAATATTTAAAAAAAAAATTGTATGTGGACTTCTGCCTGGATGGAAAAAATGCAGAACTTTCCATTTACTTACACTGTAGCTGCTGCTTTGGGGTACGTTGCTGGGAAGTGTTCTGAAAACCAGAATGACAGGCAGTATGCGCTAGTGTACAGCACGGCTTATATTTTTAAAAATTGTAAAAATTTGGGGGATATTTTTAAATTTAAGTTATACTTTATACTAACCAACGCGTAGTTTTTTATGTGCACGTATATGCAAAGACAGTTAGATCCCTTTACCCCATCCTTAAACTCTGCGTGGCTTGAAGACATCTGTCAGCTCTAGGACAGAGTGGGGTAAGCGTGAAAGTTAGCATCAGGAGTCAGCCTTTTGCCCGCATACCGTAAATCACAACAAACACATTTTATCATAATAAATGCATTACTTAGCATTCAACTCCAGATCTTCCATTTCAGTCGAAATGGTAATATTTTGACCCGGAGGTCTGACAGCGTTACACTGACTTGATTGTTAGCCTTCCCTATTAACAGATGATGCAGCGCCGCCTGCCTCGCGCTGCCTCTGCCGCAAAGCACGATGCCAATTATTTTCCCTGGCAAGCTGTCACCTGGCAGGGTGACTCTACCTTTGCAATTTTCCCTGAGGTATGTGCAACTAAATGATGCACAAAGAATGCAGGACATGTTTTACTTAAGAATGATTGTTTTAGGAGTTCCCGTATGAGAACGGTTCTTGGGGGAAGCGTACTGTAGGTGCTACAGATTTAAACAGACGAGAGAAAGCCTGACGAGATGGAATTAAGCAAGTGTTCACGTCAATTTGTTGTATGTTCCCTTGGGTTTCTTGTGTTGCCTAACTTCACATTTCCTTTCGGTATTTGCTTTCTCCCCCTTTCTAGCTTACAGCTGTTTCCTTATCACCTTTTCACTTCTGCAGGAGCAAAAAATGCATATTACAAACAATTTGGCTTTAACCTACTGGCAGCTGACATTGTCTCCCAGAAATAACTAGTATTCGTCCTGGAAATTTTCTATTTTTAACTCAGTTCATTACAAAAGCTTAGTCTTCTTTTATGACCTGTATGTGGTCATGTACCATGTGACCCTCTAATTATATTTGCTTTTACAAATATCTGTAAATGCATTTAGGAAGTGCTCTAACATTTGCCATTTTAAGGTAACTCATGGTGTTTGGATAAAAGGATCTGGAAGCAACTTGGTTTATGAAGAGGGCAGTCATTTTCACGCTTACACTGAAACATTAGAATCATAGAATCATAAAATTGTCTAGGTTGGAAGGGACCTTTAAGATCATCTAGCCCAACTGTCAACCTAACTCTGATAAAAACCATCACTAAACCATGTCTTTAAGCACTATGTCAACCCGTCTTTTCAATCCCTCCAGGGATGGGGCCTCAACCCCTTCCCTGGGCAGCCCATTCCAAGGCTTCAGAACCCTTTCCGTGTCAACA
>VXAK01027085.1:24649-57906 GCA_013399435.1 Arenaria interpres | reverse complement strand
TGTGATTCTGTGACTCTGTGATTCTGTAACAGGGCCACCTGTTGCAGAGTTGGGTGTTGGCCAGAGAGTTGGAGAAAAAAGCAGTGTATTCAAGGTTGCTGCACATAGAAGTGGCTGGATGCTTTTTTGGCTCTTTGTACAACGTAGACAGAATTTATTAGTTTTTTAAGTAAATAGATAGCACGAATAGCTACATAGTTTATGCCTTCATGAGTCATTGCAAGGTCTTCAAAGTTGCAACTTTTCAAGAAAGTTAGAAAACTGTCTGGATTCTGTATTACCATTTGTGACATCGATTTGTCAGGCATTTGTACAAAGGAATTTCTCCTTATGATCTAGCTTTTTTTTTAAGCCTTCCTGAAAACTCTCTCCCAACCCGTCCTGGCCACAGCTTATTCCTGCCGTAAAGCCCAGGCTTATTTGATGCTGAAGGTGGCCCTAAAATCTGAGGCACCTTGCTTATCTCATGGCCTCCTGGGAGGTAGAACTAAATGAACTCAGAAATAGAGACACTCTATGGGAAATTTCCAGCAACAGGCATTAATTTTCTCTAGTCCGTATGGATTTTCTCAAAAGAGTGAACTCTTAGTGGCTGTAGGGAAATAAAATTCCCGAGTTAAAATGCTCTCTTAGCAAACCTTCAGCAGCCGCAGAGCCACTCTTGGTTCTTTCTTGGGTCCTCGAGAGGGGTATCAAGGAGTTTTTCCCTTGGAGGGGCACTCTCTTATGAAGACTGTCTCTGTTGTTCTTTCTTTCTTTCTTATGTTGTATTTAATCCAGAGGTTTTATTCTTACCTGGTGGATGTTGATGTCACTGTCTCCTGAGAAACACCTGCCCCCAAGTCCCTATCTGTGCCAGTGTATATGCTTGCACTACACGCGAGGGCTCATCCCAAGACAAGACAGTGACTCATCCTTTCCTCTCATAAATAGCATCCAGAAAGCTGAATAGGGGAAGTAAACAATGAACATAAGTATTATAAAATGCTCTCATTCTTCACAAGTTATTTTTAGAGTAAAATCAAAATTTGTTCATGGTTTATAAAGATCTCCATCCTCATTGTTAGTTGTGTTATTATTGCTGCGACTATTTTTGCACCGTGCCTTAGATTTACAAGTGTTATTTTTGACCAAATTGAAAGATGTACATTGAAAGTTAATGGCAATCAGGGGATTGTTTCAAGATCCCTACACGAGGATGCTGCGTTGCTTTGCAAACATGAAGGATTTCTTAGGTGTTTGGGTTTTGGTTTTGTTTTCTTTTGAAGGGGGTAACAGTGGGGAATGGGGAGGGTGCCAAGTTGTTGCACATCGGATCTCA
This sequence comes from Arenaria interpres, assembly GCA_013399435.1. Taxonomy (NCBI): domain Eukaryota; kingdom Metazoa; phylum Chordata; class Aves; order Charadriiformes; family Scolopacidae; genus Arenaria; species Arenaria interpres. The sequence continues at coordinate 56,585 of VXAK01027085.1, read as the reverse complement.
TAAACCAATGCCCGTTGCATGTTAGAACCTAAAAAATAGCACATACATACAGACACTGGAAAAAGAAGGGAGATTCTTGTTTCTGCAGACTTTCAACTGGTCCTTAAACACAGCAGAGGAGTCAATGTCAGTCTTGGTCAGGTCTCAGGGGATACACAGAATCATAGAATTGTCCGGGTTGGAAGGGACCTTTCAGATCATCTAGTCCAACCATCAACCTAACGCGGATAAAAACCATCACTAAACCATGTCTCTAAGCTCTATCTCATCCCATCTTTTAAATCCCTCCAGGGAGGTCAACCCCTTCCCTGGCCAGCCCATTCCAAGGCTTCAGAACCCTTTCTGTGTCAAAATCTTGCCTCATCTCCAATCTGAACCTCCCCTGGTGCAACTTGAGGCGATTTCCTCTTGTCCCATCGCCTGGGACTTGGGAGAAGAGACCGACCGCCCCTGGCTACCCCCTCCTTTCAGGAGGAACACATGCACACATCCACCCCTGCAGGCTCACTGTTTTCTTGCTGTGGCAAGTTTTTTGTTTCCTGTTTTTGATCTGATTTTACTGTCCCGGATACTGTTTCTGTCTGTTTTGATCATGGCTGGTTTATGTTGTGAAGACAGAAGTTTTGAATCCTCCCAAAGAGAACTCATTGTTCTCAAGGGAGGGGAAAAAATCAACTTTCATTCTTTGCCGTGACTGCCTTTGATTTGTGGAACCGAGTGGTCCATGAAGGAGCACTGCGGAAGAAAGTATGATGGGTTCCGGGTAGTGAACAGCGAAGCTATGAGCAGGTTAACTGGCAATAGGTAATATAAATCATCTAGTCAAAACAGCCAGGGATTTTGGTGGAGCCAGTAAGGCATCGCTGGGTAAGGTTGATTGCTCTTGCAAGGAAAGAAAACACTTATTTCTGGGGTTTTTTTAAATGCTGAATAAAAGTTAGCTACCTGTAATGACAGCAATGGTTGCAAAGGTACATACTTGTGTGTGTAAGAAGGAACTTTTTTGTTTAAAGTGTACTTGTGGGTGCCACTACGGCAAAGGTAATTCCCAGGGGAAAGGGGACAGGAGGAAAAACCTGCCTTTGTCGTGTCATGTTCTAGAATGGGAACACAGCTCTTTATGGGAAAAAAATAAAAGAAGATTGTCATAATCAAGTTTAACAGCGTAAAGCAACACATGCTGTAGTGTAAGTTCTGCTGTAATCAACATTAGATGTAGATCTTTGGTGAAGTGGACTACTTCGGTGCTGATCATCCTGAAAATTCACTTCCTGGTGGAAATTTTTCATTACTCAGCTGTACCTAAAAGTGAATCTGGATGGAGAGATTATTACTTCTTTTTCTTCTGAGTTACCAAAATAGTTTATCTCTCCAGTATAAATGAACATCCCTAGGCAAAACTAGCCAAACTCTGCCACGTTGCTTTGCAGAGCAAAGGTTCATGTATTACTTGCTATGATCACTTACTACATCACTACTATGTGAGAGTTTTTGTTGTTTTTAAAGAAATGAAAATATTTCTTCCCTCTCCCTTACAGAAAGTGGGTGGATATTTAGAAATGAGGACTTCTATCATGAACGGTGAATGGATCTATGTTCATATATTTTTTTTTTATACAAGCATGACTTCTTCTTTGTATCAAGTTTTTCTCAGCAGGATCTTCACTTCCCAATATTATTCTGATCTAAAATTAATAACGTTTAGTTGCACTGCATGTAAATGTTGGATATCCAATGTGTGTAAATCATAAAATTAAGTGCTGGTCTCTCTTGAAAATAATAATTAGGTATAGATCATACAGTGATCTCAGCTAATAAAATTCACGTGGCTGCTAATGCTTCTAATTGACAAGGAAATGTACCTTTATGAGTCAAAAAGGTAGATGTGAAATTTCAGTCGACAGGGTGCAAAGTAAGAAGTGGGGTTTAAGATGTCTACTTTGCACCAAAATTATGTTTGCTTCTGAATGTATAATAAATAGAGTGTTTATTTCCAGATAATTATAATTCAGTACAGTGCAAACAAAATCTCAATTTTTCTTCATTTATGAGCTGCTGTCTCATTATATGAAGATTGGTAACAATCTGATATCTGAGATCAGTTATAATTATCAGCAAGAATGCAAAATAGTTCAAGTGTTTCAAATTTTGAGTTTATTGAATATGATTTGTCATTATTCTTAATCTGCTATCAGACACAACGTGTAACAGATGAGCAGAGCAGCACAAAAAATTGCCGGATCATCTGTATTCCTGTGTAGCTGAGGTGGGTTTACTGTTCTGTGTTTGATGTTGACCTGCTAATGTCACGGCCATTATAGACACAACCGAGTCTAGCAAGTGCATTATTTAGATAAATTCCTCTGTTTTGAACTGCATATTGAGGGCATTAAAATGATTACCATTGTGCCCTGGGCTGACTCTTTCCCAAGATTATGATGAGATTTACCTGGGCCATATACTCAGAGTGGTTGAGAGGGAGGTGCTAGGGACCGTGAGGCTTCCCAGTGCCCTTCTCTCCCTGTGTGTATCCCTTAGGAACACAGGTGTATCCCTGACCTTCCTCAGTCAGGTACGGGGCCGCTTCCACATGCCAGCCCACTTGTGAGATGAAGTTTAGCCTCTGTAGATACTTCTTCCCAGTGGAGGTGAATCACAAGAACAAGTGCACCAGGAATTAAACATATGTGAACAGCATGCTCTGAAGGACAGGGTGTATTGGTGTGTTAGTGGAAAAACGTGGATGTTTGAATACCTGGAGGTATTAAAAAAACGGGTTGACATAGTGCTTAGTGATGTGGTTTAGAGATGTGGTTTTTTTGTTTTTGTCAGAGTTAGGTTGATGGTTGGACTAGAGGATCTCAAAGGTCCCTTCCAACCTAGACAGTCCTATGATTCTATGATTCACTTCTATGTCAAAAAGCTTACAGATGGCTGTCAGTCAAGTTTGGAAATTCTGTAAATTTTCAAAAAGGTGATTATTGCATGATAATATTTGGGAAGTGGAGTACCAGCTCATCCAAGAATGTGAGGAGGAAATAGCACAGAAGGTTCCAAGAAAGAAAGGGTGCTTCAGAGGCAGGAGAAGGAAAAGAGCAAGTGGTGAGAACTGGTGGGTAGGCACAGAGGAAATAGAATCAGGAGCTGGGAAGCTGGGGAATGGCAATGAAGGAGGAGCACGGATGCATTACTGAGACTTGGAACTAATTGTTGAAGGATTGGTGCAAATACACAGAGAATGGAGAAAGAAGAGAAAGGGAAGGTACCCGGAGACACTGTGGATAAGAAAGGATTCAGCTTAAAGCAAGGGAGCTATTTTGACAAATTACGTGCGCATTTAGAAGGGAGAGGGAAAAAGTATTGTCAAGATCTGGACTGTGTTTTGAATTATATTTTCATGATAAAATAGAAATCTGAGTTTAAAAAGTGCATTACAAAAGTGTATTCTCCATCTATCCACTTCCATCTGGCAATTATAGCAGGAGAGTGAAGGAGAGACTTGAAGAGGACAGCACAGTGGTTTGGCAAGTGAATTTGTAGAAGTGGCTTCATACATAGCGTGACAGGAGAGAGAGCAAAAATTAGGGCAAATGGATGATCAAAACTGGGACTGCTGGTAGAGCATCGGCACAAGTTTCTTCCTTTTGTTGTCTGATATAGGAGGGCCTGATGAGGATGCTTCTAAGCAGTTATTCTCTGCTGATACAACCTATACAATGGTTGGAGATGTTGAGGTTTCAGTCAGAAAATCACCAAAGCCTGAGGAGAACCTGTCTTCCTCGTATTCTTTTGCAAGGCTCAGCAATATACCTGGAGACAAATTTTTCTTAACTGTGGAAGTGGCTGTTCCTAACAGTCGTTTGATTCAGTCAAACGCTGACAGTGCTTACTGCTATGCTTTTCTCTGGAGGAGTTTATTCCAGCTCTGGAATACTTCAGCATGAAAATTAGGAATGGGGTGGAGAGCAACACATAGAGATGGAAAAGAGATAAGGGGCTTATCTACAAAAGATTTAAAACTAGAATGTTAATCATGTCGGTCTTTTCAGTATTATATTTTAAAAAAAATAATCTCAGGTCCATTTGAAATATTTTATCTTATTTCCTGTAAGACCTGAATCAACATAAAAATGAATTTGGGGAATACTTAAAGGTATTCTTAATCCAACTTTGTTCTTTTCAATGTACTTTAAATACATTTCCATTAACTTTCAAAATACTGCACAATGTTCCTGCTTCCAAGAGCTACTTGACCCTTGCTCAAAGTCTATCACATAATAGTGCATTAAAATAGAAATGATTCTGAGAGGTGAAGTTGAAGGCATCGAGCGGTTCCAGCCTTCCTTCCTCAGCTGGGTAAAAAATGCCAAGAAAAATATTTTACATACACATCATACATTTTTTCCACTGCGTGTTATATATCACACAATCAAGAATTTTCAACAGAAGACAAATACCAGCTATGCAGAGTGTTTTAAGAAGCAAATAGTGCCAAGTTTAGAAAAGAATCAGAAAACCTGGAAATGCATTGCTCTGGGAATTGCCATGGGGCTACAAGGAGCCTGGAGCACCTCTCTTATGAGGAAAGACTGAGGGACTTGGGTCTTTTTAGTCTGGAGAAGAGAAGGCTGAGAGGGGATCTGATCAACACCTATAAATACTTAAAGGGAGGGTGTCAGGAGGATGGGACCAGTCTTTTTTCAGTGGTGCCCAGGGACAGGACAAGAGGAAATGGGCACCAACTTGAACGTAGGAAGTTCCATCTAAACATGAGGAGGAACTTCCTTCCATTGAGGGTGGCAGAGCCCTGGAAAGGCTGCCCGGAGAGGTGGTGGAGTCTCCTTCTCTGGAGACATTCCAAACCCACCTGGGCACGTTCCTGTGGGACCTGCTGTGGGTGGCCCTGCTCTGGCAGGGGGTTGGACTAGATGATCTCCAGAGGCCCCTTCCAACCCCGTGTGATTCTGTGGTTCTGTGATTCTCTGGGCGCTGTGGAGGAGCCAGGATGCCTGCGTCTTTTCTGCTCGTCTTAGTACCAGTCGGTGCACTCCAGCCACGTGCACAATAAGCTCATTGGCAATAGAAAAGGTAATTATTTGCTCCCTGCTCACTTATTGTGTGTGCCCCAGCCCCGTAAAAAACGGTAATGCTGCCATTGTGTTGAACTGATGGTAAAGTCTCCTTTTTTCTTTAATCCTCAAGAGTCTGATATTAGTAGAGACTTGGAATCGCACAACTGTGAACTCCCGGTTATATTTTTAGACTTTCATCCTAAATGTTCGTGCTTACGCAGAGAAGAAAAAGTACATCAAAACACTGTGATCCAAAGGTGGAACCACAAGAGTCGTGAGTTATGCCAGTTGGTGCTTTTTTGAAAGGCTGATAAAAGTGCATTGAAACTCACCCTTTATCCAGCCCCAAGAAAAAGGAGGTTTGGAGCAAAGTGGGTGATTCTTCTCTGCTGGTGGTTCTCTGGCAGGAGTGTTTGATGAGCTGTTTGCAGTTTGTGTGTATTTGAGGTGGGCGAAGGAGCACTTTTTTGCCATCATCTTTTTCTTGGAAGCTCTCCGTGATAATTTAAGACTTCTCTGTCTCCTGAGGGAGAAACAAACTGGGAGAAGGGAAAGAACTGAAATAGGTGGAGAAGTGGAGAAGGTATGGACAAAATCTAGAAGGGAGAGCTCAGGGAATGGATATCCCTGCCAAGCGGATCCCACAGACTTCAGGAACAAGCCTTCATCTGGAGGCACTAGGGAGTCAGGAGACCAAATACACCTCTGAATTCGGGAAAAATCTTCATTTTGTGGTGAAGGACAAAAGAATGATGTAGATTTTTTGTCTCTGACCATTTTTCACAGAGTTTCAAAACCTCCTATTCCGAGTAAGATTGCTCGGCGTTCCTCAGAGAGCAGTTACATAAGGACACCAGAAGAGCAGAGGAGAGGTTGTGGTTGTGGGTTTGTTACTGACAGCGATTAACTGCGTGATCATTGAGTTAACCAGGGTAAACACATGTGGCATTGGTAGTAGGTGGCCTGGGAACTAATTCACAGTCAGAGATTGGTTTTAGCTCATCTTCTCTGACATTTTTGGTGCAGATAGTAATAATGAATGGGTGATTCTGCTTTTGTTTTGATTTTTTTTTCCTCTAAAAAAATGATTTAGGATGAAACAGAATGCTTTTCTCTAACGGTAGGGTTTAGGACCTAGGAGAGAATAAGGATTTCCTTCTCTAATCTGTGGGAATTAGCCTTGACTGACAAGGAACCAGCGTACAGTTGACTTAGAGGCCTCAGTTACCTTGCTGGTATATAGTATATAGGGCTACTGCAATCAGGTGGTTCTTGTTTGAAGTGGAATTCGTATGAGGATCCAGCCAGACGTGTCAATGCCAAAACGGAAATTGTGTCCTGGGGGAAAAACAGTCCAGGTTGGATAGCAATAACTACTTTTTTTTTTCTTTTTTTTTTTTTAAATCTTCACTGTGTAGTAATCGGGGCTGTGTGTGGTGAATTGTGAAAACAAGAATAATAAAACCCATTGTGTAATAGTTTACTAAAAGTAAATTCACCGTATATTGTACTGTATGTGTAGTATGCTGTGTTGTGGTGCTTTTGGATGTTTGAGCAGGGCTGTAAAGCAGTCACTCCAAAGAGAGCCTTTCACCTTTCAAAAACTTTAGTTTGAGTGATATATAAAGAATAACCATTTTAAGAGTAAGTTCCAGGGAGTCATAAGCAAATAGTCAACGCGTTGAGTGCGGCAGCTGGAAACAGCTAAACAGAATTTGGGAGTTGCTGGTTGAGGAGATGTCAGATTTGTCATAAGAACTAATATTTGGATATAAAATACCCCTTTCCTACAAAGGGTGTTTAGTTTTGTTTGGTGCATTTCTCTGTCCTTTTATTGCTGAAGGATGAGCAAATAATGTAAGAGGGGATTTTTGTGTGGTTTTTTTCCCCTGCTGCCTGCTGTCAGCTCACCCAGTGAGAAGGAAGCAGAATGCAGCCCTGAACCAGTTGGCTTCAAGTGGGACAGGAATAAAATGGTCTTTATCTGTAGCTCGGCTGCTTATATCCTCATTGCCAGAGTAATGAGTAGAAGCCAGGCCATCGTCGTGTGGTTGTGACGCTGTTGGTTTCGTAATTTGGGGAACAGTTCGCAGAAGAAAACTGTTTTCAAAGCCGATGGTTTTTTGCCTGCTTGTTGGCGTGGGCATGGGCACCTGAGCCACTGAGATGTTTCTGTGACAGGACCATGGCACTTGGATGTTACAGGGGGGTGTCACTGCTGTGTTATCAAGGAGACCTCTTCAGACACACCTCTCGCAGCCATTATATTCAGAAAGAATAGAGAGAATTATAATTCCTATTTATTGTTTGACTGTGACTTCAGTAGTTTGGCGCTGCCTTGTGCTTGGAGGGCTTGGATCTTGCTGGGTGCTTTAAGCTCTAAAATGGTTGAAAGGGGTTCTTCCAAGCTTTGGGAGCTACTTAATTCTTCCGCCACTGAGTAAAATGTACACAATTACTAGGCACTTTTTAATACGTATGTATGTCTCTCTATATCTCTATACGTATTTTTATATTTGTGTTCATATACATATTTCCATGTATATTTGCTGTATTTACTATATTGCTGTGCCCTTTTCAAATATTAAGTGAATTTTAACAACTCACCTGCATCTTCTGGGGGCCCTGGATCCTAACCCAGATCCTGTGTGGGACAGTGAGCCTGGCTAGGATGTGCTGGCCCTAAAAAGCGTGTAGCTGTGCCAGGATGGGTACTGTGCCCGATTTTATAACCCTGCAGTCAGGCTCAGCGCCCCGTCACGTTGCCTGACGGCGGCCTGCTCAGCTCCAGAGCCTCTTTGCTCCCCAGCGCTGGGTGTTGTAAACACATCGAGTGCCACAACACAGTGATCCCAGGGAGGATGAGCATCCCGGGGCGGCATCCTCTGCGCCAGGGCTGCTGAAAGGAGAGCTTCGTGCCCACCCAGTGGATTGCTGCTCTGGGGATAGATTTTTCATCCTCCTTCTTCCGTGGGCAGAGCAGAGCTCGCGTTTTGTGTTTAAAACATGCCAGCAGAAGGGGGATTTTGTCCTGGGACTTTCTCTGCATTTTACATTAAACAGCCTAATCACTAGGCTCCCGAGGAGTTATCTGCTAATCTGGCTTTGCAGCCCAGTAAGACCTGCTTTGCTGGCAGGGATTCGGCCGCCGAGGTGAGGAGCGTCTCTGCCAGAATCGTTACTCTCCTGGTGCTTAGAGCGGTTTCCTACAAAACAGAAGTGGTGTCTTCTTCTCTTCTTCTGGTCCTGGAGGGCCTGAGTTTGGTTTCATTTCCAACATGGAGGATGATAGGCACCTCCATCCCTTCTCTGACTGAGTTTTTATAGAAAGCTGTAGTAGTAATTTTGTGAAGGGCATGGGATGTGGGAGTTAGGCCGTGGGAGGTGATGTGTAAGGAAGCCTGTTCATCTGGGCCCTTAGTCTCTGCATTTCGCTTGGCTTAAGGTGGGAAATGTTGTGTTTCTCAGCCTTGGTGGGACTAAGTTTTCTGCACAGAGACAGAGCTCCAGACAGCTGGGAAATGTGCAGGTTGAAAGACAGGAACGCCTGTGGCCTCCCAGCAGCACAGAGTCACTACGTGAAAGAGGAGCATTTCAAGTCTGCGGGTTGATTTAGGCATTGAAAATTCCACGTTTCCCTGAAATCTCGTTTCAGTTTGGGCCTGCCAGGCCGGCCACGTTCTGCTGCCTTGCGCTGCGGGCTTCTCCTTCCCCTGTGCCCCACCAGGCCCCCCAGCTGAGGTGAGGGTCTCATCCCTACCGGGCTCTGAGTACGAGTACAGCAGCCAAATCCCCGTCTGTGCAAGGCCCCCCACGTGTTTTCACAGTCTTTTTCCTTAGAGTCTTGTGCAAGTATTCTGAGGACCTTCACCAAAAAGAGCTCCTGACACATCAAGTACAACTTCCTTGTCAGGACAAGGTGGGATTGGGCCAAAAATGTTGCCTTTGCAGTAAGATTTACAGTTTACGTCGTCATTAGCTGGGCTGTGCTTTAGATGAGAAGTTACTGTGCTGGTTCCATCTACTTAAACCTCCTGGTTCTTTAAATAGGTGTCCTTGGCCAGCTTTTCTCACTCCGTTAATCCTAGCACAGATGAACTGGCATGAATATAAATGTTTATGGCAGTCTTCACAGCTGCATATGGAATATATCTGATTGTTTGCATATAGTCAGTGCTGTGGGTTTGCAATTTGATGCTCTATAAAGAGTCTAGATAATCTTGCTGAAAGGAGCTGTGTAAATGCAGATATAATTAGCTTTATGATTTTTTTTTTTTTGAAACAGATATCTTTTAATAAAGCACTGGAGCACAGAATAGCCATTTCCTGTGATTTTCATTCACATAATATTTATAGTGCTACAGAACAAATGAGCCGTTGAAAAGGGAGAAGAATTAATACTGTGAATGAACTTGCCTTGAGAGGAATTTGTGATAAAATTACGAATCTAACAAACTTCAGTAAACCAATTACTGCTCCTCCTGGATTTGTGAATATGAAAGCTCAGTGGGATTTGGTGTAATCCCTCCCTGGGAACAGATGGGCAGATTGTGGGTCTCCGCAGAACATGTTCCAGCCTTCCCAGTTCCTTCCACGACTGGCTGTGACCGTGTTTCTTTACACCTTGCCTTGTGGTGACAAAAATCCAGAAAAAGACGCGAGCAGAATCATTTCAGATGTTTGCGATGTGCCTCTGTGCAAATTGTATTTAGGTTTGTTTGCCACCTAGTACTTCAAATCTCTTCATGTAGAAGGATAGTCCTTTTTCAATGCCTGGTGGCACATTATAATGAGCCTACTACTATTACTGTAGTTAAGAGGTGGTCAGCATTTTATTGTAAACTCCTGTTTGCAGGGAATTATAGCAGAGCCAAATTTTTTACTCCAGGTTCAAACCAACTCAATTGAAAATAGAGGAACTAAGCCATGAGCAATTTTTTAGTTCACCTGTTTTTAAACTGTTTGCTCGTTTAGACCATGCCATGCTCACTTGGACACAAAAATGTTGTGGACAGTGCTGGAAGTACTGAGAAAGTCAAGGGAAGTGACAGCTACTGTCCCCTCTTCCACTTTTCACCAATTCATTTCTTCTATCATTTTATCACAGTCAAGTTGGTCAGGCATGATTTAGCTTCGGTAAATCCAGGCTGACTGATCCCAATCACCTTCTTCTCCTTCATATGCCCAAAAACGTGGTTTAGGAGGACAAGCTCCATAATTTCCAATGATCTTCATGTCATAGAAGGTGTTTAAAATAGCTGGAAGATGCAAAGTAACCTTATACAGGTATTATCTTTTAAAAGGCTGAACTGAAGGACTTGTACATGTGAATAACTGTGGGCAGAGTCAGAGCCGTGCCACGGTTCCACAGGAAGGCAGAAGATCTGTCCGTGTTGGGAAGTGGTGGGTTCCTAGGACAGGTGCACCCTCCTGGAAATGGTGGGTGGGGATAAGGTCAAACAAAGCTCTAGTGGCACCTTAGTTCCTACGCTTTACAAAAGCAGAATTTTTTTCCCTGACACCTTATCCCTGAGTGCAGAAAAATACACCTCTGAGTCGGGCAATAATGTATTTTTACCTTCTCGGTGCTGCACTGTAACTGTGTAAATATATTTCAAGAAGCACATGAATTGATTGCAGGGAAAGTCCTCTGTGAAATGATGACCCTGGATGTGTTTTCGTTGTTGAGATACAGGATCCTCACAGAAGACAAAGAAATTAATGAGCACCTTTCAAGTCAATCATAGTTATTTTTGTCAGATTTTCACGCCTTCAAAATAACTTCCTTGTGCGAAGCACTCAAATATTGTAGACCATAAGGTGAATTAGTTACTTTTGATAATGTTCTGAGAAAATTTGAGACTAGCAACAGTAACATCCTTGTAGCATATTAAATATTTAATAGACGTGTCTGCACTGAAGTCTTTCTCTCGCTCCGTGGCAATTTCTCTCGGATAGTCCCTTCCTCCTACGGAAGTTCTTTTGTTGTTGGAGAAAGCAGAATTCTGGCTCCAAGGTCCTGTGCTGTGATTTGATGGGAGCTGCTCTTAGTGTTTTGAGAACACGTGAACGCTCAACACTGTTACCAAAGTGTATGTTTGTGGCTTATGCTACAGACAGGCGTATCTCACAGGAAAGCTAAAACTGATTAATAGATAGTAGAACAAGCTACAAGCACACACCTACACTGGGAAAGAGTAATCACCCTGGGTTTTACTGTATTTTTTTTTCCCCAGCTCTTATTTATATATATTACTTTTTTCAAGTTTTCAGCGTTCAGGTATCAATAATATTCTTGGTCTCATAGGTGAAAGAAGTGCTCCTTCTGATTACTCTCAATTATGGTTTTGTGAGTTTCTTTAGAAAGAAGTCAAGATTTGAAGTCTTATTGATGAGTAGGGCTTGTGGATGAGAACCAGTAGCATTAGACTGTTTTGCAAGTTAATTCTGTATATTTTTTTAAAAGAGCTGATGAGCAGCTTTAGTCCCAGCACAGGTTTTCAAGTAATTGGTCTGTTATGGTATTATTTCATAGAGGTTACTTCACCATATAAATCTGCTGTTGTGAATTCCTATTTAGTCTTGCTCCATAACCTTACAAAAAATACCCTTTTTTGGAAGAAATGGCATTTTTTTTGTAAAAGGGACAACAATACAGTAGGAAATGGGCCCAGAACTTTTGACATTTTTTCACTTTGGCCACAAAAGCCTTTTAGAAGATAACCACTAGCTTTTAATTCTGGACTAGCTGCATTTAACTGGTGCCCATCCCTTGGCAAGAAGGTCTGAAACACTGCCCTGGCATTTTCCCCATTTCACAGCAGGTTTGGTAATTACCCTTCCCTAGACGTTACTGTTTAGAGCTAAGCCCAGGCAGGTTTACTTTGACTCCCTACAGATGTAGGCTCTGAAGAGGGTTGATGCTCCCTATGAAATCCCCCCTATTCTTATTAATCATTCAACTTTTAATAAACTTGCTCAGATGCCTGTGCATCGCATGGTTTGCATTGTGAGTCTGGGCAGGCTCTTCTGGCGAACGGGAGTTTCAGTGAATGCCGTTGAAATGTAATGACGATGTAAATACAAGACTGAAATATTTTTGAAAACCTAGTGCTGTCTTGTGTTTTAGCCAATCAGATCAGGCACCTTTTGTTTGGGGATAACGCCGTCGTCTCAGCCAGCAGCATCGTTGCGACGAGAAGGGCGTTAAAGAGATTACTCCTGTCCTGTCAAATGATCTCACAAACAAGCGTAAGCTGCTGCCTCCCCTCGCCACTGAGAAGGCGGAAAGAGCCACCACGGAGCGGGAAAGCACCTCGCACCGATTGATCGGCCGTGGCGAACCGCATCCCTCCCCGGTGGTGGGAACCCTCCACCCGCCGCCGGTGGCCGGGGAGCGCTCCCTCGGGGGCGGCCGCTCGCTCCCCTGCCCGGCCGGGGCTGCCAGCGCCCCAAGGCACCTGCTCCATCACCCTGCTCTTGCTCCTGCTCCTTCTCCCGGTCCTGCTCCTGCTCCCGCTCCCGGTCCCCGCCGCAGGCAGAGGGCAGGCACAGCCCCTCCGGAGCCCGAAGCAGTTGGGATGCAGAGCTGGCGGTGGAGAGCGATTGCGTGCCGCTTGGTCTGAGACGGGAAGGTATTTTTCATGTCGTTCCTATTCCTTTCGGATGTTTCCGTGCCTTGTGTCAGAATGGCTATTGCCCTGCGGTTTATCGGGTTCCTTTTGGCAGCAGAGAGCAGCATGCGGTTATTGGGGGGTTACTCTGTGTATAGACGGGGGGGAGAGGGGGGGAAACTCACTGCATAACCCAAAGCAGCAAACTTTGAACTGTAAGTCAAGCTAGGTTTGCTTCTTGTTTGGTTGTTGTTGGTTTTTTTTTTTTTTTCATTTCCCTTGGAATTAAGGTAAAATTTCCCCCAGAAATAATAGTTTATTCATCTTTTTAGAAAAATCTGTCACTGTGAGCCCCCTGTTCCATTAGATTTGCGGTGGGGGGAGTCAGTTAAAAAAAAAAAAAGAGAGTTAATTTTTATTTAGGCACAGTGTCTTTTGTGAAAGTCTGTGTCTTTCACATCAGTGGGCTTTCCCTGCAGTGAAATAGAAAAGATCTTCACGCTTGCTTTTCAATATTTGTACTGGAAATTCAAGTTTGTTGGGAAGTATAGCATCCCCAGCTGTTCTCCCCGTTCCTCAGAGGAGTTCATTTTCAGAGACCTGCTCGTAACAGGCTAACATGCCAGCAGCATTTCAGCTAATTTTTCAGGTATTCGAGTTGAGGCTTAGTAAACTTAAAGGCTTGTCTGTGGCTAATTTGTTGATTAGCCTCTGAACTCGGTGTAGTGGAAACCGCTCTGCTAGTACTTTCTGTTAGCCTCTCTTCATCCCCTTTTTCTCATACACCCTTAACCTTAATTTTAAAAAGTGTCAGCTTTTTTTTGGTCAAACCTTGAACAGCCTTTGTATTTAACTCTTCTTACTGCATAGTTTCTTTGGGTTTTTTTTACTGATTCCGTGCATGTTACTTTGTCTGTTTTGGTATTATTTTAGTAATTACTCTTCCTGGGAGTTCTGCGTTTTCCTTGCCTGCTGTTCACTGCAATACTACTATCAATCTAAAAACACTGTTTTAGGTTAAAAAAATGGGTAAATTTTAGTGATTGTTGCAAATGATATTTACTGTGGAGAACTATGAAGAAGTTTATTATAGTTTACATACCATTTGAAGACAAAATGGGTATGTCTGCGTGTGTTTCTATACCAGAAGGAAGCCTATATTTGAAGTGCTATATTGTTACAAGAGGGTAACAGGTTCCCATGTAAGGTTAACTCTAGGTCCACGTTTCATTACTTCTTATAAAGTCAGCTGACTGGTGGAGCTGGTAATCTAATAGTATAGGAGATAGAGTAAATAATTAATGATATTAATATTAATGTATTGTGGACTTTTGCCGGACTGAGTCTTGCTTTAGCGAGTTTGAGCCTTTGTGTATGAATTCTCAGTTGCTCTTATCTGAATGTAACTATTGCTTTTGGTTTTCTTTTCCTGGGGAGGCAGAAGAATGCTTAGCCAGGGGTTATTTGATGCATTTTATCTGTGGCTGTTAGCACTCAGGTTTCAGGAACATAATCCGCATGGTTTTGCAGTTACAACCCTATGAAATAAGAGTGCAATTTAACGAGAGGGCTGCTCCGCTTCCCGACGAAGCGCTCCTCTCGCAGCTGTTGTACCCATCTGCTGAAGCAAGAAAGTTAGCCTCCGTTGCTGTGTTTTACACCTTACCCTTGGAGGGTGAATATGCAGACTGGAAAGAAGTTTGGGGCTCGATATCTTCTTTATGGTTTTCTACTTGCGCTAAATCACTGGTTGGAATAATTGTATTGTCACCTTGTGTCATATTTGCTCAGCTGTAATGGCTTGGCCAGAGAGGCAGATGCCTGTAGAAAGAAAAAAGAGAAAAGTGCAAAGTTTTTAATGTTCTTTGGAAAGGTGGGGAGGGTTCTTAGGGGCTTTTTCTTCTTTTCCCTTTTTTTTTTTCTTTTTTTTTAAAAAAAGACCTTTTTTTTTCTTTTTTTGTATGAGCTTACTGATATATTGGTGTATGGGATTGTCTGACAACAACATGTTTTCTAGGCATAGTAGATGGCTCCTTATGCTGAAGAAACACTTGCTCAACAATACTTTCAGATAATATGAAATGAATGAAATTTAAGCTGTTAAGTTTAAAAATAAAATGAAGTGGCCGTGCTGGATTCTGGTCTTTGCTTGCTGTACAGCTAAAGCGTTGTAAGGGTTACAGGTATAAAATGAGAATTGTTTCCTTGTGTGCTGCAGGCTTTGGTTTGAGATGTCCAGCATCAAACTTCATTTCTGCTTTTTAAATGGTGGGTGTTACTCATTTGTCTCTGACTGTCCATTATCCATAAGCACTATTCTTAAAAAAAGGAAAGAAACAAGTATATTTTCATGAAGAGTGGACTTGTGAAGGGCATTTGGGTAGTTTAATATTGGTGCTGAACCGTTAGGGCTGAGATGTGGTAACATTGACTTTTGTAGCCAGTTTTAGCACCGTTGGCTCTAAGTTCATAATTCTAAATATGTATTAGGAGCTTCTGATTGGAAAAGACCATCTGCATCTCCCAACTGTGGTTCTTGCTGGTGCAGCCTTAATACTCTTCTGTTGTGGGCGAACTTACTGAGCCCTGTCTGAACAGAAGGGCACGGCGGGGTTTTTTTGTTGTTCTGTCACTGCTGCTGTCTTGGAAATCTGAAAAGGTCCTGACACTCAGATCCTTCTCCTCATTTCCAGAGTAAATCCAGTCTTTTTTTTTTTGCCCAGTGTCTTTGCTGTCTTTTTTGAGTACCTCTTGTATCTGACATTCATATTTGAACATGGTGATCCAAATGGTACGTGGCAATCGTTTTTGGGCATTACCAGTGTGTAGTTCAGTGATAGCACTGCTTTCTCGTTCCTGTTGGAAATACGTCTGTTCTGGATCCAAGGATCACATTTGCCTTTTTGCACCTGGATCACATTCTTGGTTTATAATTATATTGTAATTAACTAAAACTCCTTGGTCCTCCTTTGCAGTTGTCACTGGGAAGCACACGGTGTAGCAGGAAACTTCTTGTACTCCCTGAGTATGTGACTGTGAGTTGTGCCTTTTTGAATTTTTTCCCGTTACTTCAGAGCATCTGATTATTTCTGTGTAAGGTCTATGTTTCTGTCTTCCAAGATCTGTATCCCTGCTGTATTATGTGTTATCAGCCTGTTCTTAATACTAGTGGGAGAGTTATTGGTTGAAACGTTTAATAAGATCAGTTCCAAGACAGATTCTTAAGACCCTCTAATAATCACTTAAGTTTTCAGGACTTCTGTTGTTGTCTCCCCTTGAAACAGATGCTCGTCTACCTCTGAATTCCTCTGCAAGTTCCAGTTTAACTAACAGTTTCCCATGTGACACTGCTGAATGCTCAGCTAAAACCCAGATTAATGAGATCTACAGCATTTAGAGAATGTTATCTGATGAAGTAATCCCTCCAGTTAGTCTGTCACAAGCTACCCTGGGTTTAACGCAACCCAGAATAAAATTGGTCACGTTTTCCAGTTGCTTTCATGTTGTCAGAAGGAAATTTGAAGGGAAGCATGCTTCGTCTTCGTGCCACTGAAGTAAGTTTTATAGGCTTGTAGAAAATTCCTCTCTTTTACTTTAACCATGAATAATTTATTTCCTACTCTTTAATTGTATGGAGTATCCTAGTTAAAAGAAATGTCTCAGTGATGTTCAATTTTGTGTGCCATTTCTTTCAAAACTCATCTTTTGACTGTTTAATGGCTCCTAAAGTTTTTATTTCACTTGATGATGATATCTTCTTTTGTACCCTTGTGTACCTTACATTTTTTCTTCACCATTCACCCCCATCCTCTCATAACATGAGACATTAATGCCTTTACTGAAAATAAGGTCAAAAACGTCTTTTGGTACTTAGATTATCCTTCCCAAAATACCCTTCCTGCTGCCTGGGAACCCAAGACGTTCTTTTCCTGATCCGTCCCTCCTTGGAGCACCCACCAATCTTTATAAAGCTGTCAAATCCAGGAAAATACTGTGCTTGGACTTAGATCTTCCTGAGATTCCGTTACACCAATTCTCACTATTTTTTCTTTTCTTGACCTCTTCATTATATCTGGGTTTAGGCTTGTTAAAAATCCCGGTGTTTGCGTTAGGAGCCTTCTGATGTTGGAGGTAGTTAACTGTTAGGTGTGCATTCATACAGAATAAACCGGGAAGTCTTTCTCTCTCTCTCCCTTCCTTGGAATACTGAAGAGTTTGACACCTGGAATTTGAAGAATCCTAGGCCTCTCTCATATTCGGATAGCTGAGCCCCTCGATTCAGTTAATTTTTCTAGTTGGTTCCCTTAATTTCCTTTTTTCAAAACAAATGCTGATAACCCTTAATTACAAATCTGTTTTCTTTTGTTCTTCCATTTTGTTTAATCAGCTTATTACTATTCAAATCCAGTTTACTTTCTGTGAGTGAACTCTCTCAAAATCGAGTATGAATTAACCTTCTTTCTTAGAGATATAAAGGTTATCCACTGAATCAATTGTGTATGAGAGTATACAAATTACACTGCTATTAGTATTCTTTGCTCTTTTTATCTGGAAAATTAAATTTTCCCATACTGGCATTTTCTGTATAGTTCTTATGTCTCTTAAGAATGCTACATCAATCTACGTGTTGCTTCAAGGTTTATGGCATTACTGCAGTCAAGTGCAATTTGACTGGATCAGCTCTTCCCAGAGTGATTTTGATCAAAACCAATATTGAAGTTTAACATATGGTGCTCTTCTGGCTTTATATCTCTGGCTCAGATAGAAAATCCTTTGGAGAATATCTTCTCTGCTCATGTCTGGAGAAATAATAAGATCAAGTTAGCTGGTTGCACCAATGGTTGATTTCTCTCTTCTCTTACTTGGGTTCCTGGCATTTGTATGCAAACAGTTATTTTTCACTAGCAGCAATTTGCACCCCAAGAGAACCAGCCACAGTTCACGGAATAATCCTACCCCAAATTAAGCCATACATGGTAACAGCATCAGCATTTCACCTTGTCATTAACTGTGGCTGCTGTGCTCTGTTGTAATAAGCTGAATAATCAAAGAGTAGTTATTTCATCTAGAGACCGCAGTGGAGGTGGAAATTGTTCGCTTTGTCCTGGCAGAGCAGAAGCACACATCTTAGAGCATTCCTTCAAATGCTACTGATGCTGGTTTCTGTTCCATCTGTAGAGAAGATATTTAAGATTTTGTTTTCTCCAACACAGGATAATCACACCGGATATACATCTTAGGCTTTTATACAGTTAGGATGACATGATGCCAGAAAGCCAGCAGACCCAATCAAACCTGAAGCTTGTCCCTTGCAGTGATTCAGAACCCAGTCCTAGGTCTGTTGATGCTATTTCTGAGGTTCAAATCTTTGCTTTAGTGCTTCCAGGTGGGAGGCGTTTACATCCACACTGCTGTCGTGCTTGTAACTAATTGAGTGTGTGCTCACCCTCTCTGTATGTCCAGACACATACGTAGTGTGTGTATGTGTATGTATATAGTAACTGCTCTCCCGTTTTCAGGTACTCATGGTTTGTGCTCCAGCAGTCGCTGTGTCTTTGCTCCAGTCCTTGTTTTGGTGGTGCCCCGTTTGTTTTAATGTAAGTCCCACTTTGCTGCTTGGACCTTCTCTTCTGCTGAGCAGTAGCCCTCAGCTGAACTCCCAGCAAGGTCGTGCACAGATAGATACTAGCTGTTGGTGTGATGGAGGAATATTTGTAAGGTTTCGCTGCAAAAATCCAGACCAAAATCCAGGCTTTTAAGAATAAAACCTTTGTATCGCTATATACAGAAATAATTGTAAGCTTGGTCAAAGCACAGAATGTTGCGTGAAATTTTATAGCGGTTTTTAATAGAATACACCTTTTGTAAAATTTAATTCTGCTATGACTTTGTCACTGAAATTGTTTACTCTTGAGTATTGCTGGTCCTTTGGCTTTGAAGCTGTGTAAGGGGAGTCTACTTTTTGTGTGACATTTGAGATGCTACAACACCTTTTGCATTTCAAAAAACTACTGTTGCTTGGTAGGACTCTCTTCCTTCCCATCATACCAGCACAGTTCGGATTATAAATTAAATAAATGTTCTTATTATTTTTAAGCACTTACACTATCTTAGATCAAATAAGTGAGGAAAGAGTAGAGCAAGATTGTGACAATCAAATCATACACGAGGAATTAGAAATGTCATTTCTGCTGATTCACTGAGACAGATATGTTTGTTACAGTTTGCTTCTGAGTGTACTGAGCCCGGGATGCTTCTAGGTTGCAGAACAGTTCAGGTTCCTCAAGTGACGGTTCCTGATGTGGCCACAGCCTGTAGGTTGTGTACATTCATTGAATCCCAGCCATGGGGTTTCTGTCTTCTGCTAGAAGAGCTTGGCAAGGGGGGAAGGCTTGAGGGAGGGTGGCTTACTGTTTTTACTACTTTTCTAGTCTCGTTGCAAAGCGCTTCCATAATTTCAAGCTATGACTTGTGCATGCCGGACCTGCTACGCCGCTGGCCCCGGGAAAGCAGGCTTTGATTACGAGTTAGCAGATGATAGAAATTTGAGAAGTCACTGTACTCCCACCTTGAGTACAGTCATAATCGCAGCTCTCACACACCAGGGAACAGGCAAATAAAACAGCTGCTGCTTGACATAACAGGTCAGAAGCTGATGATGGGATACGGAACTGTTCTTGGTCCATAAATGTACGTCCTTGGTTCGTAAATAACCCACACTTAATATCAACTTGGCGATGTACTTTCACACTGTATGTATTAAAGTACAAAACTTTTAACAGTTTTGCAATGAACTTCCAGCATGGAGATTCTATTTTAGAAGTTCCCTGCTCAACCTACTGGGTGTTTGCTTTACAAATGCTGTGTATTGAGAATAACTCTATATTCACCACCACTTCTGTGTCTGGAGCTCAGTTTTCTGCATGCTGTGGTGCATCCTGACCAGGGAGCATAGTGCTGCGCCTTCGAAATCACTGCTGACCAGAGAAGCTCACTATGCTATGCTGGCCTGGAGTCTTCGTAAATCAGTTAAAAAGCTGTTCAGGTCTGTTCTTGCTGAGTAGACAGCATCTTGGATAGCTTACCATTCCGGGTCTGCAGTCACAAACCCAAGTGATTTACAGGATACCTTGACCTACCTCTGAAGTCATGAACCTCGTAGGAAATAAGTTAGACAAAATCCTCTCTCTGTTTCTATACTTCTGAACCGAATATGTGGTGAAGTGGCTGTTGATTGTGGTGGGGTTGACTCTTCCTAAGTTGGGCCTGCAGTATGGCTACCAGACAACTCATGCAATGTTGAATTGATTCATCCTTGCAAGGGCATCTGTGCATGGATGTAGAAGATTCATCTGTCCAAATGATGAATGTTGTGTAACCTTGCTCTGTATAGCCGACGTCACACAAAACTAATGTGTGAGGGGGTGTGAGAAAGAGAGTATTTCAATGAAGTGATAGGACCACTTGCATTGGCAATCCTCTCTTTTTCAGATGCGGTGGAGCTGGCTTGACACAAAGGGCCCTGCTGTGCCTGGTGGAAGTGAGAGGCCCTAGCCTGCTTCTGCTGGACCATGACAGCCTTGTTTAATTTGTACTGTCATGACCCTTCACTCCCATGCAGTGTCCAGTTTGTTTTCTATATCACAAAGGTGGGCCTTGGTTTTGCTTCTTCAAGCAAAACCTTGATGCTACACACACCGCTTGAATTGCAGCCGGAGGTCTAGTACACTTGCTTGTCCTAAGCGTGCCTGTAAACGAGTAGAGAAGGCATGCTTCTCTGTTAACCTTGATTCCTGTTCTTTGTTCTTGGATGGTTCTGACTTACTGGAATGTTGAACACACCATAGACAATGCTTTCTTTAAAGGTAGGGAGCGGGATAAGAAATTATGGCCCTGTATCTTAAAATTTAATAGCTTAGGATCTCCCAGATTTCCCAGCATCAGCTGGAAAGTGGAGTGGCATTGCAATTTATGAGCCGTGGTAGACCATGATTATTACTACACTTGTTTCAGCTGATGAGTTGCACACTAGACGTAGCTTAAGGCTGCTTCTAGTGCTTCCAGAGCTCTCCAGAGGAAAGATGATTGATTGGTCCAAGGCCTAGCACTGTTTTGGCCTTGGATCAACATCAGAGACCTGAGAATGCAACATGAACCATCCTATGGGTGGACCTGCTGCTTATCTTTTGGTTAACTTCTTTTTCCCTACTCGCATTGACTCAGCTCAATGTAAAACACTTCCATGTAGCACACCTTGGAGTTGTCTCTGTTCAGGTAGTTTTAAACCCAATTAAAGTGCTGCTGTGCCCCCTCTGTATTATATGAAACTGCTCTGCTCATTTGGAAGTGGTTTTTAGACCCACGGTGAAATAGAGCCGGACAGAGTAGCTTTGCCTGTTCTTTCCATCAAGGCCTCCCCCTTGCAATTCAAAGGGTTATTCTCCCTGGCGTAGGGATGATCACTCTCTTTAGCGTGGGGTTGCTCTTCATCTTACTGGGCATTGCATCCGTGTTGTCAACCTCCATCTGCACCCCTCTTCAGCAGACTTCATGCAGAGAGCACTCAGTGCTTTCGGGGGGGGCAGGTAGTGCCAGAGCCTCTGCCATGGCTTGTGCAAATGTGTTGGAAGCTTGAGCATCATTGGTAGCACAAACAAATGTCTAACTCTTCTTTTGCACGATTTAAAGCGGCTCTTGGATCAGAAGTCAGACTCTGGGTTTCTTTCCTAGGAAAAACATTTACATATAACCCCTGAAAAATGTGACTTAACTTCAGCAGACCTGCGGGAGTGCACAATTAGTAAGTAGTAGCAGTGCTGATGTAGTGGTTGGTTTCTAGTTTGTAAACATCTGGGGTGGCAGCAGATACACACAGAAAATGAGACAAATCTGAGCGCCTGATGGGGGGCAAAGGAAGGTTTCTGTACTTACTGTCTCACCACACAACCTACGTGATTGTTATGAAATGAACTGATGAGAGATATTACTTCTCCCACCATCATTAGGATGCAAGTGTTCTCTGAATGTGCCAGATGTTTGGCTTTCATTATCTGGAAGTTTCCCTAGTGAAAGGGAAGCTTAAGCACGTCCAGCAGAATTATAAACAGTTTCCTGTACGACTGAAGAAAGCCGCATACTTAATGAACTGCAGCATGGTAATAGTAAGTCCAGCTAATGAATGCTTTCCCTGTTATTTCAGAGAGGTGGCCAAGTGACATTTTTCTGATTCTGGATCACTTAATCCGTATGGATTGTTTGTCTGAGAAAGGCTTCCTTTTATTTTAATATCTGCAAGAAATTTATTCAATACCCTATACTTTACAGTCAGATTTTGGAGTTATTGAGAATGCCCTTTTATTCAAAGCTGGCTAAGGGGATGTCCTCTAGCAGTTGAAAAAAGTATCTTTACTCACAGGTTTCTGTATTTATTCTGGAGAAATCCAATAAACATTTTTTGAAAGCACTGTAATACCAACTCCAGTAACATTTTTTGAAAGCATTAGTTTTGTGTAGAAGGAGGAGTTCCTGAGCCATAGGTTATAACCAGCTAGTCAAGACTTCTACATCCAACACTGCTCTGCCAAATCCCCAGCAGACTCTCCTGGCTCCATGTAATCAGGGAGTTGCTGTTACTTACTAGAATATTCCCCAAATATGTTGCCATATTACTGGACTGCTTTGGGATACCTGTGTATCTTTTTATTTCTAAGGATTGAATAAATATTTTTGGAGCATTGAGAAGCACTTGGATAGACAGAATATCGCTGCACGAGGTGGAACAGGTTTGTTCTTCCCAGTGGTAGAAGAAGAGAGAATTTGTTGTGTTTCTCTGAAAATATTTTCTTCATTCATGCCAACTGGATTGTGGGGGGCTTTGTCTGCAATTCTTTAGCATTTAATGCTTGCCATAACTGATCTGGAAGTGATCTTTACTGCAGCTCACATGTGATTCGTGAGTTTTACCAACGAATGAAGCTAAGAACCTGCTGGAAGTAGTTACAGCTAATGGGAAGACCAGATTCAGTGGTCTCATGGTTCAAATGCAACTAACAGATGAATCTTTAGGGCTGTCCTGTGATTGTTCTTCAGAATTACAATTTTCCAGTCGAGAGGTGAGAATGTGACCAAAGCCTTTTCCTTGTGCTAGAAGCAAGGAGATAATCAGGAGTGGTTCTAGTCAATTCACACCAGCTTCGTGAAGAGTGAGATCATCTGAGATCTTGCATGTGTTAGCCGAACAGGGTAGCTACGTGTTTTCAACAGGAGGAGGGGATGGCACTTCAAATTATCTTGAAAAGCTTTTTCCCCACCATTTTGCCAGCATTGCTTTGTCTGTCTTGTGCTTTAGAGAGCTCCTTTTCTGCCAGGAGCAGGGAAATGCACTGGTATTTTTGTGTTAGCAGTACAGCAGAGGTGTACAGGGACTTGCCATCATCACATTGGCATCTCCACCTGTGGCTTCTCGCTGTGCTTTTCTACAGCGGCAAAGGGAACTAAAAGATGGCAGATCCATCTCTCCGAAAGCAAACTCTGGGGGATCAGTATCCCCGTTCACTGTATCTTCTGGGAAAGACCAGGTGGAATTACTGCAGTGTAATTCCCTGAGTAACTGGAGGAAATTAACAGTACCATGAATGCAGAAGTCTTATCTGTGCCTGTCTCCTAAGTCAAGAGCTTCTGGAACACTTCTGGGCAGAGCCCAGATCAGCCCCTCAATATCTCAAACTGGGTTCATTAAGCAATATGACATTTTAATGCGGTCCAGTGGTTTTTCATAATTTTGATCAGATTGGATATGAAACAGTGGATTGCTGAAGGTCACTTTGGTCTGCAGGTGACATTGCAAGTACTGGACATACTGCATTTTCCATGGACTTGGTGTGCTTGCTTTTCAGAAGGTTTCTATTTTAGTTTCTATTAGTTATGATCTCAAATAATCTTTGTCAGGAAGCTGCAACTTGAGAAAAGGACATGATTTTTTTTTTTCCTTCATATTTTCTTGAAGAGAACTGTGCAAGGATTTGGCTTGAACAAAAGCAGGAGGACATGAAGAGAAGGGCAATAGATATAAGAGGAATGGGTGGAATATGCAAAGATAAGTCTCGTTGGAGGGGAAGGATATAGAGGACTATGACAGGTCTCCTGCTGGAGAGCAGCTCTGAGGAAAAAGACCTGGGAAGAATATTCTGGTAGACAACAGGATGCCCATGAGCCAGCAATGGGCCCTTGTGGCCAAGAAGGCCAATGGCATCCTGGGGTGCATCAGGAAGAGTGTGAGCAGCAGGTGGAGGGAGGTCATCCTGCCCCTCTGCTCTGCCCTGCCCTGGGGAGGCCCCATCTGGAGCACTGGGACCAGTTCTGGGCTCCCCAGTTCCAGAAGGACAGGGAACTGCTGGAGACGGTGCAGCAGAGGGCTACAAAGATGATGGGGGCCCTGGAGCATCTCTCTTAAGAGGAGAGGCTGAGGAAATTGGGTGTTTTTAGTCTGGAGAAGAGAAGACTGAGCGGGGATCTGATTAATGCCTATAAATACTTCAAGGGTGGGTGTCAGGAGGATGGGGCCATTTTTTTTTCAGTGGTGTCCAGGGACAGGACAAGAGGAAATGTGCACAAACTGGAACATAGGAAGTTCCACCTAAACATGAGGAGGAACTTCTTTCCTGTGAGGGTGGCAGAGCCCTGGCAGAGGCTGCCCAGGGAGGTGGTGGAGTCTTCATCTCTGGAGACATTCCAAACCCGCCTGGACATGTTCCTGTGGGACCTGCTGTGGGTGGACCTGCTTTGGCAGGGGGTTGGACTGGATGATCTCCAGAGGTCCCTTCCAACCCCATAGCATTCTGTGATTCTGTGAGAATGAGAAGCACAGCCTGTGAATAAAGACAAAATCAGGCCGGGCCAGATGAATGCATTTTATTCTTCCACACGAATGTTGTGAGGAGAGCTGCACAGCATTTGGCTCCATGTGGCTGCTGGAAGCTAGATGGGAATTGCCCTTAATTCGAATGATTTTGTTTCATAATCTGTTTTGAAAATAATAGGAAAGCCACAGAGTTCATGCTGTGTTATGGAGCAATGCGTTATCCTTTCAACACAGTTTCTTTGAATGTGTTAACTGTGTTAAAGTAGGAAGTGGAAAGAAAATTCAGTGTTTGGTGTATGATAGGGATAATAGATGCTTAAATGTTTACTCTTGTCTGTGGGTAACTGAAAGAGAGCTTTTTTTATGCTTGAACAGGTTTGAAATACAGCTATGCTATTGACCCAAACCAGCTTTGAGTACTCTAGTGATTTCTAAGTATTAGAGTTAAAATATTAGATCTATAACTTTTCAGAAATAACATTTTTTTTAAAAAAATATGGTATTTGTGTATATATATGCATTCATTTTCCTATATATACAATCTGGCTGAAGTAAGAAGGAAGCTACGTAAAATGTTTGGGTTCGCTCATGCCATAAATAGAGAAACAGCTTCTGCAGGGAATTGGAAAAAGTATAAAACCGTTCATTGTTGTACCTCTCTCTCCCTTGAAAAGCATGATATACCTTTTTTTGAGTGTTTAGTGCCACTGTGACCACTGCTTCTTCCTTGGTCTTTCTAACAGTTTCTGCATCTGGTGCTTGGACCTTTTGCTCTACTCTCTCTCGAGAATAATTTGGGAACTGGAGCGTTCTTTGTGCTTGGTGGAAAGAGAACTTTTATTATCAGTATTGGGTTTATGTCACGCTTGCAAGCAAGAAATCAGTCATATTGTAGCAGGAGTTTGGGAAAGAGGAGCATTGCATTCTGCATGTTGGTACTGGTAAGTCTGATAAAACTCTAGGAAAACTGTATTTCTTGCAAAATGTGGGTTTATGGAAGTACCATAATTTTGTTGCCCTCCAGAAGAGGGTTTTGGAACAATTCCTGCTATTTCTTTAAAAAAATATTCCCTTTTTCCACAGTAACTAACTGAAACATCATTAGATCGTCATAAATTCATTGAAATAAAAAGATTTTTAGTGATATTGAGGGATTAAGAATATATAGGAATAGGAAAGGAAAAGAAAAGGAAAAGGAAAAAGGGAAGGGAAGAACAATAAAATTGCAGTTTTTTCTTACATGCCATACACTTTCTATACGTTTCTGGATTACAGTTAATTATTCATATTCAGTGATCAATATTTTATAAAATAAGGATAGAAAAGTTGGTGCTTTCGCAAGTTTTTGAGACGCCAACTAAATTTAAGAACAAAACCCCAACTTTCTTCTCATAACAAGAATAGTAATGGTATTTCATAAATCGTTGTAGAGAATGGATGCGGGGTTTTATTCTCAGCTGGTTTACATTAAGTTATTAGCATATTTTAATACTATTGATTTTAAATTACATCTTATAGTATGTACCTTGAAATGTAGTTTCTTCTTTGATAAGT
Organism: Arenaria interpres; assembly: GCA_013399435.1. NCBI lineage: Eukaryota > Metazoa > Chordata > Aves > Charadriiformes > Scolopacidae > Arenaria > Arenaria interpres. The sequence goes on along the minus strand of VXAK01027085.1, from coordinate 30,486 downwards.
ATTCTTGCAAGCCTGCTGCTGCATGCATTATGCTTAGGATTTTTTTTAGGGTTTTGTGGAGGGGGAAGAGTTTGGGAGTTTCTGTTATCGCTGTTTAAAGGGCAGATCTGGGATACGTGACTGGCCCCAGGAGTGTTTCAAAGCTACTATGCTACTGTGAATCATTCCACTTACTATACTCAAGAGAGAAGGCATTGCTTCCAAAGTAACTTTTTATTATTGCAGCTACTGACATGTTGTCTAACACAGGAAAGCAAACTGGAGAATCACGCTCATCCAGGGCAGATGTGACTGGATATGTCTTAATTTATCAGGAGTCCTTAACATTAAACATTTGTTTTCAATGTCAATAAAGTAAACACTTGTCAAGGAGAAAGTAACCATAGGTTGCTGATCCGAAAGTTTTATAGAGCCTCTGGCTTTTCAATTGAAATAGCAATCCTTCACTTTTTGAAAGCACAGGTTTTCTCAGTCTATATGGCATTAGGCATATGTTGATGGCTTCTGTGTCCTGCCATACTGTGCTGTCGACTCATGGTGTGATTCTTTCTCTTGAATCTCAGCATTTTTGATACGGTACTTCTTTTTCCTTTTGGATTCTTCAGGTTAATGTTTTGTACACATCAGCAATGTTTGTGTGGTGGTTTCATCAGGGAACTTTCCCTGTTTTTTAAAGAAATAGCCTGGAGTCACATGCATGTACAGGGGATAGTAGCATACATGATGGCACTAAATCCATAAACTATACAGACTGAAAGTCTTTTTTTATATATATTTTTTGTTATTTTCAGAATTTTAACAAAAATAACGCATATTCTCCTGATGACTTTAGTAGAATATGTCCATACAGTGCTATCCATGGCTGGCACTGATGCGCCTACTTTTCCCTTCTTTTGCCGGTTTTCTGCTCCGGAACTGCTCAATATGGGAACGCTCCTGCAGGCAGCTCAGGGGAGGACCTGGCATTTGTATTTCTAAGGAAGTACCTGGGGAAATTGAGAATATTTGAGGTGGTAAGAGTTGAGTGGAAACTAGAATTGACCAAGGTGACAGCTCAGTAGATGGTCTTCATTTGTTGTTGTTCCCACAGTTGCTTACTTACTCCTTGATAAAATGAGGAAGGCGTGCTGATGAACGGGGTGCAGCATGGCAATATCTTCTCGGAGCAGTAACCTGTAGCAGTGGGCCATGCTTTCAGCCTGGCTGTGCCTGCCTCAGGGTGGGATGGGAAAACAGCACTAGCTAGAAATTGGGATTGGAAGAGTTGTTTTTTTGGAAGTGTAAGGAAGATAAATCAGTGGTTTGCAAAAACACCTTTTCAGGCCAATTAAAAATACTTTAATGGTATCTTTGTGTTAAAAATGCGCCTCCCCTAGGCTGTTTAGCTTTGACTAACTGGTGTTTCTCGGTGGAAGAATGTTCCAATTGAGCATTCTTGTTTCTCTCTTTTTATAGAGAAGAGGAATGTGTACTCTTGCTGTAAATGACAAGCTTAATCAATCTGAGTATGCCATTTATCTAATTACAGTTGGAGATTATTAGGTTTTTAGGTAATCCTTTAAATTAGATCAGAAATAATTTTGTCTTGCAACTTGATGATTCCTTTCAAATAGAGTTTTGTTTTCCTGTCTAGAAAAACTGGGTGTTCTGTCGTCTCACATCCTGCTTTCAGATATTCCCATTGCAATTTCATGCCCTGTAGCTTCAGAGCACTGATATATATTTTTAAGGCAGTATGTGGTGTTCAAAGCACCATGTTCTGTATATGAAGTTACTGAGTAAATCTATATGGACGTTGCCAAGTGGCTTTGTGACTTACAGTGGAAGAAGTAGGTTGTTAAATCCTTGTTATATACCCGTTAGGTTTATACAGCAATCTGTGAGAAGCTCATTTGGAAATGCTTCTGCTCTTTAATGCTCTCTTTTATTGTTTCCTGTTCCATGTGATTTCTGCTTCTGCATGAAAATGGTTTTGGTGAACTTAATCTGCCTCTGCCCACCCCTCTTCCCCAGGATGGCAGTGAGGAGGGTACAGCAAGCACAGCAACGCTGATGCTACTGAGCCTTTTATCTTGCTTTCCCCTCTCTTCCCTTTGCTCTGCACAGCCCGAGTTCTCTCCCTGAGATGGTTTTAAGCTCAAACAACAACAATTGCTTCCTTCCAGGATTTCAGAGCTGTGTGCAGTTCATGCAATATAAATAGGAGTAGACTCCTATTTATAGCAAAGCTATTTTTCATGGCTTCCTTGGAGTGCAAATTGCACTTCCAAGTTAAGCACTAGAGATCTCCTGGACTGTCACTGAAATTGGGAATGAACCTCTTAACACCAGTGTAGTCTTAAGAAGCAGGTCTTCTCTGTATTCGGCGCCGGGGACATGGGGGATCTCTCCACCCAACGTGTCCAACGAATGCAGGATTCACAGAGACTTACATCTATACATAATGTGCATAGTCCTTGCATTTCCCAGAACTCATTATAGTGTTCACATCCCCCTGGCACACGCGCTTTAAGCCCATCTTGGGTGGTCCCTAGTGGTGTCCAGTGGTAGCCCAGAAGTGAACTCGTGGTGAACTCTTGTTCGTCATTTCCATATGAAGCCTTGACTTGGAGTGTCCTTCTGTTTGTCACGCTCTTTGACCACTGTGGCTGATAACTCTTCGTGTGGATAAAGATAAATGCAGAAGCTTTTTGCAATTCCTCCATTTTTTTTGCAGGCTTGGAAACTGGTTCTTTCTGATGCTGTTTTTCACTGCTTGTGCTTGCTCCTAACTGCAAAAGGCACCCTGAATCCTTTTAGTTGCTAGACTCCTTGTTCCTGATTGTAGCAATACCATCTACCTGTGTTCTGCCTCTCTAAAATCTCTCTGGGTGGTGGGTTAGCTACAGTCATACCTCTGTGTTGGCTACATTCACAGTAATACAACGTTTAAATCGCAGTTCAGAGACTTTGATCACTTTAATTCAAATTTAGGTTTGAGTTAAACACAGTTCCTTTTATTTATTTTTTTTTAATTTCCAAAAATGCTCGCTCTCAGAAGTGCAGTGAATCACAGTTGCTAATCACATACCACACTTGCGGTTGTGTAGTCCTCCCATGGGGTGAAGATGCACTCATCTTCCCCCTAATTATGATTAGTATTCATATAGTACCGCAAGAAGCCATCGTTCCCCCTGCTCCACACACTGAGGTCACAAAAGCAAGCTCACTTCTCCTTGCAGATTTCTCAGACAGTGGGGTTTGCATTTAAAAGGAGAAAAAAAAATAATAAAAAAAAAAGAAACCCTGTGAAAGCTTGCTGGTGCTAGAGAGTTTTCTTTTTGAAATGAGAAAGCTTGCACATCTTTCAGATCTTTTACCCAACCCGTTGGTAACAAATGGAAAGTTTTTATGTGTTCAGGTAGTGGCTGGGTTTGGACTTGGTTTTGTTTGGGTTGTTTGAGGTGGCAGGGGCTTTCTTTGGTCAGGTGTTGATGCCACATATGAAACAGGTATTTCAATAAATCATAGAATGGTTTGGGTTGGAAGGGACCTTCAAGATCATCTCATTCCAACCCCCTGCCCTGGGCAGGGACACCTCCCACCAGACCAGGCTGCTCAAAGCGGCATCCAGCCTGGCCTTGAACCCCTCCAGGGATGGGGCAGCCACAGCTTCTCTGGGCAACCTGGGCCAGGCTCTCACCACCCTCACAGCAAAGCATTTCTTCCCAATATCTAATCTAAATCTCCCCTCTTTCAGTTTAAAACCATTACCCCTTGTCCTGTCACTACATTTCCTGACAAAGAGTCCCTCTCCAAAAAATCCTATTTTGTGGGTTAGTAATTGTTGTTGAAGACCTAGGGACATGGAAGCATGGGTTTATTTTGGGGGTTCTGAGGCCAGTGGATGAGTGGAGCAACTACTAATTTTGGACTGAATGCTCCAAGATCTCCCTCTTTTCATGAGGGATGGCTGCGTGTTCCCTGGAGTGTTTACAGTAGGTGATTTGTAAATTCTTGAATTCTCTTGTTCAGAGGGCCCCTTCATAGCCCGTGGTTAGTCTAAGACTTAAAAAACTGGGTAAGGGAGATTGGCACCCTTCCTATTTCAGTCATTTACACCTACTGAGAGTGAGACCAGCTGCAGTGCCCTGAGGATACCTCCTTGAGGTGAGTCAGTGTTTTCTTTGCCTGGGGCTGTTTTGATTTGTAATTCTGTACATTCTCTGTGAAAACAAATTTGCAAAGGCATGAGGCAGTTCCTGAAGATGGGCAAGTCTTGAAGCTTCAGTAGATGTATGAAATGCAGTCTGCTTGTGCAGCGCTGAGCTTCAGGTGCTTCTCAACTGTTTCCAGTTTGATGATGGGAATTGTTGCTGAAACGTTCTTTGGAGCTGTAAGTGAGCCAAACCATTGTAGTGTCATTAACTTTATTCCTGATACTGCCTTTTCAAAATATCAGGGTTTTTTGACTGCGTTCCCATATCATGACTGGTTGATGCTGATATAAATTGCACATCATAATCCATTGTCCTAGAGACTGTCAGAGACTTCATCACAAAATGTCACCTTCACTTTGTCTTGACTGATCCAGCACTAAGCCCCTATTGATTGTTGCCCAGCAGGTGGTGATACAGTTGCGTTTAGCTTCAGATTCTTTACAATGTGCTAGGTTAATGATAAGGTTTTTTTAAACTTTCCCATTTTGGATGTTTTTTTAACTCCAGTCTGCTGGAGTTAATAGGCTGCTATTGTCTTGGTCTTAGGCACTGATGTGGAAAACGCCTTAAAACCTAGCTATGCTCTGTGAATGACAGCAACCTCAATTTATGACTCTTTCTAGGAAAACTTCAGAGGCAGTTTTAGTTTATAGAGTGACACGGGCAATATTGCTTAATCAGTTGGTCCATAAATTAATGAAACTTTTCTAATTGTTGATATATTGCATTTAATAATCCCATTAATTCCCAAAGGCTAGAAAGAAACAAATTACAGGTTTTCAAGATTTATTGTTTTGGCATTTACAGTCTGCAAATTCTGCTTTGTATTCTTGCATTTTTTGCAGAATTTTTAACCTCTGGGAAACTCAACAATTCCAAGTCATGCACTGACAAATTCAGAATAAAGCGCAAATTGTCGGGGGGTTCTGGTAAGGACTGTCTTGGCGCTCTTCTCTGGTTTCTGAGCTCTTGAGCCCCACCAGCTGCTTCTAAGCATTTCTAAGACTTGGTTACTCAGAAACACCAATAAAGCACACATCAGCATTTTCATAAAAGTCTAAAAGTTCTATAGCACTCATTGCTTTTAGAGAATGGCCCTGATTCCCATGAAAACCTCAGCAGCAGTTAGCTTATAAAATGAGAAACTGCCGCATGGATATTATGTAGGTGTATTTGGGAGATCCAGATAAAATTGCGTTGTGCGTGCTTTCCACTGGAATAAATGCAGTAGCTTTACTGCCAGAAGGATTCATCTCTTGAACTCTGGCAATGTTTTCCAGCATGGATTAGGCCAGAAATACACAACAGACCTGAACAGGCAATACTTGAGGTTTTTTATATATTAAGTGCACCCTCAGTAAGTTTGCAGATGACACCAAACTAGGTGAGAGTGTTGATCTGCTTGGGGATCGGAAGGCTTTGCAGAGGGATCTGGACAGGCTGGATGGATGGGCCGAGGCCAATGGGATGAGGTTCAAGAAGGCCAAGTGCCGGGTCCTGCCCTTGGGTCCCACCAAGCCCCTGCAGCGCTCCAGGCTGGGGGCAGAGTGGCTGGAGCTGCCTGGCAGAAAAGGACCTGGGGGTGTTGGTCGCCTGTCGGCTGAACAGGAGCCAGCAGTGTGCCCAGGTGGCCAAGAA
>VXAK01027085.1:0-14766 GCA_013399435.1 Arenaria interpres | reverse complement strand
TGACCTACTGCTCACGCTTCTTTTGATGCAGCCCAGGATGCAGTTGGCTTTCTGGGCTGCCAGTGCACATTGCTGGCTCATGTTGGCTTCTCATCCACGAGCACTCCCAAGTCCTTCTCCTCAGGGCTGCTCCCCAGCCATTCTCCACCCAACCTGTATTTGTGCCTGGGATTGCCCTGACCCAGGTACAGAACCTTGCTCTTGGCCTGGTTGAACTTCATGAGGTTTGCACAGGCCCACCTCTCAAGCCTGTCCAGGTCCTTCTGGATGGCATCCCTTCCTTCCAGTGTGTCGACTGCGCCACACAGCTTGGTGTTGTCAGCAAACTTGCTGAGAGTGCACTCTATCCCACTGTCCATGTCATTGACAAAGATGTTAAACGGCACTAGTCCCAGTACTTACCTCTGAGGAACACCACTTGTCACTGGTTTCCACTTGGACATTCGTTGACAGGAACTCTTTGGGCTGAACCCAGCCAGTTCCTTATAATCACTGATTGCCTGTAATTTATCTGCTTGGGCCAGTTTCAAGCAGCTGTGGTGGCAATGTCTGAACTATTTCAGGATTTATTAAATGTCCTCCAGGTGAAGTGTGTTGTAATATTCAAATAATTGGGAAGATTGAGTGGTTTTGATACAACCTTTGTTTGTCAAGCTCATCATCGTTCTGTTGAGATGAGGAGCAACTGAAAATTGGGCCATCTAAATTGGATGGTTTGTGCATATGAAAAGGGTAAAGAACCAGATGGAGTAGGCAAATTGCATATTGGAAGCTCCCTGTGTATACCCGTGACTTTCACAGTCACCCATATACAGAGTCTCTGAAGTTTAAAATTCCGATTAAAAATTTTAATTTAGTATTGACTTCAGTATTTTAATACTAAAGTTTTAAAAATACATGCTATGTAAAAGCAATGCACTTTCAACAAAAAGAAAATTACTAAGAAAAAAAGAGTAAATGAATGACTTGTGTGCTGAGTTGTGACCTTCTCTGCAGCCCTTGGGTAGAGGTCAGTAAGCTGCCGGGTGTCCGAGCAGCCTTGTACCCATCGCCTTGTTGAGGGGGTTTTGTACAAACCCAGGCAGGTTTGTGTAATGACATTACGTTGGCCATCTCTCTGTGTAGCATCATGTCAACTGTGAGGGTGGAAAAAGCAGAGCCAGCTTCTATTGCAGGCTGGGAACCAGACTAATAAAATAAGAAATGCAAATGTATTTCCTGAACTCCCGTAAATTGTCTTTTGATGCTAATACTTCTAATAAAGACAGGTCTATTAAAAATTAATTTTTTTCTACTTGGAAACAGTTTTTAGTGCTAGAGGGCCTTTATTCTTGCAGTCAAATGTTTAACAAAATATAATGGCGGGAAGTCAAAATTGTAAAAGTTTAAATTGTAAACAAGCTGTAAATATTTTACTGAAGGTAATCAACCATTGAAACAAATTAGCAAGGGATGTTATAAATTTCCTGTCACTTTGAAACTATTAATAACTAGAAATCTTTTAAAGACATCTCATGCTTGAACCACAGCTAGTTGGAGTTCCTGTGGCATTGCTTAGTTAAATAAAATTGCCTGTGTTGTGTGCGATGGGAACAAAATGTTCTGTGTGGCATTAAAATGCAAGAGTCATGGGAGTGGGCCCAGTTAAAATTAAATAAAAAACCAAATTTGCTTATTGGTTTTTGGTGGGTTCAGGAAGGTGCTTCACGTGGGGCACCAGGGGAGTGACAAACAGAGTGCGTACTGAATTGCAAACTGAGTCTTGATTTAGAGGGGAAGAATAACACACCGTTTGGATGATAATACATGTCGCAAGCAGGTTTTTTCGCTTGTTGATGAGTTAAGTGTTGGTTTTTTTTTTTAAATGGTGTTGCATACATGTTTAGGAGTGGTTTATGAACAGCTTGCCAACATCAGCTTAGTATTTATTTCATAATTTCTCAGAAGGAATATAAACAGGAAGAATTTCATTGACTAAATTGCTGAAGGCTATTCATCATAATCTTGAAACACATTATTACAAATAGATATCTAAAGTCATACAGTCAGCAGCTACAAGGGCATTGTTCCTTTTTTATGTTGACTTATTAAAAAAAAAAATTGTTGAATTCATCTGAGTCTTCATGAGAAGAATCGGACTGTTTTGGTGTAACGAAGTTGCAACTTATAATCTTATAGGAAAAAAACCCGATGCAATATGTTGTTTTCCTTGAGGAATTTATATTAATATACCTTGAGTTGTGGAAGATGGAGGAAAGCACAAAGTAACACCACCCTCATGATGTTAATGTTCTAATGCAAAGCCACAACAGCTCTGTGACATCTGCAGGTTTCCATGGCTTACAAACCGTGACATTTGGAGTGGGAACTTCCTTAGGAGGCAGGAGGTTAGCAATGAATATAAAAAGTTAAAATAGAAGCCTTTTTTGACAATGTTAACCAATGGAAAGAAAAGATTTTGGCTTGTTGTGTGTCGTGCTATAGGCGCTCAGCTCTTGCACATCTCACGGAGTCTATGGAATACGCTTTTTGAGGGGGAAAGTAAAGGAGTTATTTGACTTAAAGCTGATCATGTGTAAGGAAAAGTTTGAGGTGGTACCAGTCTCACGCATTAACTCACCTGAGGCTTGTTGGGCTTCATGGTCTTCATCTTAATTCGCAACCGCAGTTTGCAACAGATAGCAAGTGTAAAGGCTGTGCAAATCCCCATGATCAGACCTAGATGGGACTGGGTTACCTGGCTGGAGGTTGTGTTCCTTGTGGTCACTGATGCAGAAGGCAGCTCTCTCCAACTGAAAAGAGACCACAGCTGCATCGCAAACAAAGATACTCAATTTTTCTCCTTTGCCCACGCTTTATTTTTCGTTTGAGCTTTACTTGGCTGTTTTCCCTTGTGTACTCATGCATGAGGCACTACCAGAATTAAAAAGAAAATGGATGGATTTGGCTGCCTTGTGATAGCCCGTTCTGCAGTGTGTTTCTCACCGCTGGACAGTTGAATATATATTGGATGTTACAGATCAAGGCCAGGAAGGGCCATGTGATCCGTTCCTGGGAAAGGAGCCGGTCGCACTGTTACAAATACGATTACCACCAATCTTTATGATGAAAATAAGCAAAGCCCCATTTGCTGAGTGTCCAGTCTTTCCTGCCAGTTCTTTCTGAACCATCAGTTTTTGACAAGAGCAATAAAAATTGTGTAAAGATTTAACTTTCACAGATCATCATCTTCAAGTGTGACAGTTGTCATCTCCATTCCCTTATCTTTGAGGCTAGATAGAGATGTGTGTAAATTGTTGACTGTTCTGCTGCTCTTGGAATGAGTAATGGCCAGCATTCCAAGTGAAATGGTTAGGGGCAGGGTATTTAGTTTTGTGAATCATCTCTGGGGGGAGCGATATTACTTTAGGCAGCTTCCTGGCCTTTAGTGAGTAGGTTGCTCCTTGGGAAGATGCAAGAGCAACCTGTACCACGTAATTGGACCCAGCTGTTGCATCTTGGGTGTCAGATGTTTAAAGGATCATCTCAACATGTTTCTTTCACACACTCACTGTGAGAGGAGAACCTCTCATATTTTCACTATGGGCTGAACAGTGAAACCTCTTCTAAACGTAGATTCTTTCTCTTGATGTTCATTAATGAATCTTTCTTCAATGGACAACATAATACTCCGTAGCTGCTCAAAGGAAATGTGTGTGTCTGGTCTCTGCCTCTCTCCAGGGTTGTCACTGGTTAAGATTCTATAAACACTTCTGGGGCTGTCCCGTAAGACTGTATTTGTTACTTGTCAAATTAACACCAGGTACCAGCCTGGCTTGATTTTTTTTTGAACTCTGAATTTTTATTGTACTATACGTGAGCTAGATGGGAAAGTAAGTGAAGTTCGTTGTATCAAAGATTAGTGTTTTCAGTGTACTTGGTTCTGCAGTTGCTGGTGTTGGGTAAAAAGGAAGAGAGACAGAAAAAGGTCAAAATTAGCTGTGCTTAGAAAGGAGAAGTGCTGACTGTAGCTATGGAATAAGCGTTGTATGGTGAAGGTAAAGGAAATCTAGTCTTGAGGAGGACTGGATCACAGCTGTATCTCACCTAAGGGCAAGATAGTTGTTTAACAACTGCCGGCTATTGATTAAGAGCCCTTGTGGTTGACTAATGGGAGCTGGGAATCCTTATTGCTTATGACTGGTTTGGAGAAATTATTTGTAAACTTCTAATGGGAAATAACTGTGAATGCAGAGGAGGGATATTTGTTTCATGATCTCTTTTGTGTCTGTCATTCAGTGTCTGCTTACCTCTGAGACAGATTTGCATGTAAAGAAATGGAGTGGTGTGTTCACCTTCCAGCTGCGCCTGTTCTTTAGGGGATGCCTGAATGGTGGTTCTGGTGTTATTGCTTGAGCCTGAAAGTCACCTTTTAAATTCCTAGCAATTTGAAACTGTGTGTTTCCAACTCAGATTGAGAATTATTAGTCTGACTTGTTTACTGTGGCTACTTTAGATTTTTTTTTTTCATAAATATAGATTACAGAATCCAGTAAATCTCTTTTCTGTTTACCCCTAATTTATCAAACACAGTGATTGGGCTGTTGCAAGCTTGCAATATTTTACCAGCGTGTGGTATTGGAGAGCGACATCAGTTCCTTCATCTCCATGTTTTTGGTGAGACGAAGAAAGAGCGACTGAGTTTTTGAGCTGACTGAACACTCTCTCTTGTCCTCGCTCATTGGCTCCATGGAGATTCCAAGCAGTGTCACTGCATCAGGTGGGCCAGGGTGCTGGTGGTTTAGGACAACATTAGAGAGTTACATTTTCTTAATTGGTTCAGATGATTCAGCCTGGAACGCAAACCGCACTGGACAGTGATTTGGATGCTTTGTGGTAGTAAGAGCCAAGTAATTTTAGTTTGCCCCAGAGGCTAAACTGATGTACAGATCAAGTTCATATATTTTTTTTTTTTCACACTCCACCTATTCATTTTCCTTGTTGTGACAGTTTTATTTCCTGTGTGCCCAAGAGGTCTGCCCCCATGGAGCACTTTGGCGTCCTGTCAAGGGCCTCAAGGCAGTATCTAGTTGACACATGCTTTGTATAAAAGCGTGTGTGGTTGGACAATGTGCTTTTGGATTAACTTAAATCTGAAGATGTTGCTGGTGTCCCTGTCCCCCTGAAAGCTGGCCGGTAACAAACACTGTAGATCTCAACTTATCTTGAGTTTTCAGGGACAGGAGTTTTAGCACCTTGGGGACCATAATGTGTTACAGGTTCTCTTTGTGTTGCTTGGTGTCCATCAGGTGCAAACCCAGGCAAGTTGTCTCTGAAATAAGACCTTTTAAGTCATCTTAATGATTAAAAACTTCAGAGGTTTTTATTTTCTGGTATTCATTTCAGTAGAAAAATTTGCTGTGTATTGAACATGCAAATGTTTAAGCTGTTGTTGGTTGTTTATATTGGTCTATGTTCTTGCACTGTGTATAAAACTTCATGGAATGGTTTCTTGATTCGTTTTGGGTGGGGTTTTTTGGTTTTTGGTGGTTTTTTTTTTTTTTCTTTGCTTACCATTGATAAGTGCCGTCTGTGATGAAGGTTTAAATTTCTGATGTTGTTTCATATGACTTCTGGGAAAATTAAGTTTCTTTAAGTGGGGCAAAGTTTGGGATTTTCCCTCAATTCTCCCTAGTGCCGAGCTTAGTTTGACCTGTTGTTCTTAGGTTAATTAAGATTCTCAGGTTCTGTTTTCAAGTGGTGTGGAGAGCTTAGATGTGCCTTATTTTGCACCCCTCCAAATGTGAGTGCATGCTTCTGGAGATTGAAATGCTATATTAAAAGTCTGATTAAAACATAAAATTAAATTGCATATCATAATTTTTAGTTCCAAGTTTAGATTAATTAAAAGCTAAATTGCCTGTAACACCTTCCATTTTTGATACTTCAGTGCCTTCCCGTGTGATCAGATGAAACTGCAAGGCTTCAACTCTTTCAGCTGAACAGGCTTTTACATGAACAATGAAAATTAAACAGTGACGTTGAGGTGCTGGTCAATTAGAATTACAGGAGACGCTGGTTATGATAAATATCTTCTGTTTTGCACTACCGTGGAAGTTACTTTAAAGAGGAAAGAAGTATCCTGAATGAAGAATTTGAAGGAATTCTGATGACTTAACCAGTAAAATCATATAGGGAAACTGTTGTGGAAATGCTTGCACTTGCTTTTTGAGAGTCAGAATTCCCAAATTGCTAAAATACTTCTGCATAGATCAAATGTCCCATTCAAAGTTGTTCTTGGCTATTATATTATTATGTTATGAGTTTGGATGTCCCAATTTTAAAATTTCAAATTGTATAGATGAGACCGTCGAGAGAGACTGTTAAACGGTTTTCAAGATGCTGAGTGATCTTGAAAATGGGCATTGAGGGATTCCACTGCATATGATGATGATGATGCAGATTTTGATATATATGTGTGTGCATGTATATAAAACAAGGTAGTGCATATGTGACTGGAACTACACTGAGCATGTTTTGCTGACAGTTGCAGATTTTTCCTTTATTATTATTTATTTTGGGACTTATTCCATCTCATTAAAGACTTTGGGCAAAGTACTAGTTGATCTAGAGCTTCACATCAGGTTGCTTTCACAATGATGGGCTTTGAGGATCATTGGACCAGTTTGCAATGAATCAGTCTGTAGAGAGGAGGACCCTTGCGGCTCTTGTTTCAGAATCCCTAATTTGAAGATAATTAATCTGTTTACTGAAGTTTGTTCCTCTTATGTCATGATTTTCCTCCTGCTTAGAATATGTAGTTGGCAAGCTGTTCTCCAGATTTATCACATGTGCTTAAAATCTTCTAAGGAATAAAATTAAGTCATTTTTCCTTAAATGCTAGACTGTCCTTGAAGCCTGGGGCTTTGCAGTAGATGGCTCTGAGTAGAAATGGATGAGGAGTTTTTCTCTGGTTCTGCTCTAGCTTTCAGCAAATTTTAATTTTCTTTCACTTCAGATAGGAAATGGGGTGTATCGTACTATGAGGTGGAGGAGAGTAGCAGAACCAGAGCAAATAGTTCTAAAAAGCCTTTGAGGATCAATTTTTTAAGCTACTCAAGTATTCCAAATACTGTGGGTTTTTCCGAAAGCGAGTTTGCTCGCATAAATGCTGGACTTCTGAAGTTTTGCTGGCTTTCGGTGTCCCTAGGGAGTAATGTATTGCACAAGTCGGGAGGCAGATTTATGCAGGGGACTTGAGACTGTCAGGAAGGGGCGATTCAAACCATTGGAAACCAGTGGCTTGTAGAAACACTCATTCTGTTTCTTCTGTATGTTTTGTGATTGCAGTGAAATGATCTCCCCCCCAAAAATACTTGGGGGGCCGTTGCTCTTAAAGCCAGCAGATCCCTGCCTCCGTCAGTTGCCTGTTTATCTGCCCAGCAGCAAACAGGTAATTAAGCAGCTACTAATGCTTTAATACATTGCCCTCCCTGAGCTCTGTAATCAAGGAGAAGAATCTTTCTTCCAGTACTTTGCTCATCCATAAGGATTAAACAATCTTTCTGTTATTAAATATTATTAGATTATGCTAGATGATTAATTCAGTAACTAACGGTATCAATCATGTTGTTTCCCTGGCTGTTATCTATTGAATTAAAAGCAAGTTTCTAACAAACAGTTATGCTTCCTATTATTGACGTAACAGACGTTTCATTTACTGGTGTTATAAATCACCTTCTGGTGTTACTTTGGCAAGTGTGGTGGCCTGACAGTAATTAAGCAGTAATTGGTATACAAAAGCAGGAAATGTTCCCAGTAGCTAACTATTCTGTTAGAAAATAATTTTGTTTATGCTGTGGTATTTCAGCAGCTCTGACCAATTTCCATTTTATTATGTGCCATATGTCTGCGCAGCAGAACTTTGGATTTGGTTTAAGAAATGCAGTTGTTCTGCTTTATTAAATGTTGATTTTTAAAAGTACCTTTTTTCCTCACCAGTATATATAAATACATTTATTTGCCTCTTGAGTATTGCTCTCTCACCTCACCTTCTGCATAGCTTTTGCATTCATCATCTCGTTAAAGTAAATTCTTTTTGAAGAAGAGGGAGGGAGATGGTAAAAGAGCACGGTCATTCTATTTTTGCATATTGCTCCCTAAGGACAAAGGTTTTATTCAGAAATCAGGCCTGAGGAGGAAGGGTGGTGGCAGCAGCTTACCATCAGCGTGGGTTTGGAGGTGTCTTAATTGCCTGCCATATAAATAAGTTAAAATCAGCAGCTGCTTCTGCAGAACCATGTACAAATCAGATACAGTATTTTGTTTCTCCTTTTTATGCTCTCTGCCTGTGTTTTTGTGTTTGTTCTACGAAAGCCGGTCTTGATTGCATTTGGGTGCAACCCTGGCAACGTGCTTGCTATAAGGGGGATATCAAGGGATTCCTGCTCTGGTTTGGGAGCAGGGGTGTTAAAAGGAGTCCTCCCTAGAGAGGCAAATGATTGTTATCCATTGTGGAGTATCCTAATGCTCTTTCACTGTTATAAGGTGACTCACAAGTTGTCTTTCTACACAAACTTTTCCTGTTGTTGCATTTCAGTGGTATATGAATATAAGCCTGATACAGAGATTTAGCTCAACAGATATTTGAAACTCTTAGATATAATACATTGCAGTTGTTTTTTCCTCTGCCTTTCCATTGCTATTAATGACACCTCCGGTGGTTAGGGAGGTGAGGAGTATTGTGTCCCTTCTCTGTCTCTGCAAGCTGGGGTGCTGTCTGTGCTGCTTGAAGATTAGAGTAGACGGAGGAATGATTTATCAGGGAAAGGTTACAGGGGTAAGTTAATGGAAGAGATGAAAGGGTGCAGGCGAGAGAAATGAGCTGGTGTTTAAACAGGACTGGGTCAGGGAGCAGACAAGAATGTAATAACTGACTCCTGACCTGAGTTAAGGTCGCAGTCGTATGGTCACAGAAAAGCTACAGCTAGCAAAAAATACATATGCTTTTTCCCCAGCTGGATAGAGATTTTTAAGATGTGATGCCTCAAGATGTTTCTTTCCTGATTACCATTGACACACCAGTGTAGCGGCAGATTAATATAAGTATATATTTATATAATGTAACATATATATATGACTAATATGATGGCTGATGTAACTAAACTATAGATGTTCAACCGATATGAAGCAGCTCATGGAAATTGTCTTGTGGTTTGGTGTGTTGTGGTTGGGGTTTTTTGTTTGGTTGGTTTTTTGGTGTTTTTTTTCCCCCCTCTCTCTGTCATCAGAGGCCAGGTGTTGACAGAGGTGTAAGGTCTGAGCCTAGTCCTGGTTCTGACCTGTGGTTGTGGTGCCCCATAGTTCACCTGGCGGCTGGGATTTGCTTTTTCCCCCTGTGCTTAAGCAGTGATGGTGATGTGTTGGCTGTTTCTCCTTTTCCTGAACGTTGGGCTTTATAAAAAGATTTTTCAGTTTCTCCACTGAAGCATAAGAGGTAGAACAGCATTTTGTTCACATTCCCTTGGAATTTTTCCCTGGTTTTTCCCCCCATTGCTAAGGTTTCATGAAATCCAGGCCAAATTCAGCAGAGATCTAATTTCAGACATATAAATAATTTCTCTGTGAAGCATAACTAAGTAGGCAAGGACTCAGCCTGGAGGAGGGACGACAGAACACGGATGTGATGGAGGTTTATAATCATGACTGAAGGGGAAGGGGAGCGAGGGTAGATAGTTCCCATCTCTTCAGTGTAAGCACTGAGTGTATGAAACTAGTTGCTATGGGTTTTTCTGGTAATTTCTTTTTTTTACTTTGTCTTCTTAATGATCCTTCCCATTGATCTATTTCTTTGGAGATAAAGCAGCTATGCCTGATCAGCCATAGGTTTGTCTAGACTGAATCTTTCGTCTTCATAAGGATGAAAAAGAATTGGATAGCTTTAAGGTTTAATCCTTCAAAGGTGTTGTTTGTTTGGGTTTTTTTTGTTAATGTTTACATAGCCAGTATGAAAACTTGTTCTCTTATGAAGGTAAGAAAAAGGATGTTGCTGCTTATCCTGTTGTAGGCTTGATAGTGGTGTGTGTTAGTTACTCTAAAAATTGTGATGGTTCTGTTTCTTTACTGTGTTCCGTTTGACTGCCCTGTGTTTAGTGTTTCCCCCCAGAGTGAATTTGGGCAGTGGAAGGAGAGCACAGAAGGGAAAGGTGCAGGATGGATTTTATTATGATTTTATTTTCTGAAAAATGAACATTGGAGAAACTTTTATCAACCAATGCTTTTCATCTCTAAGACCATGGATTTAACCTAGGGAGCTTCATTCTATAAAGACAAATGTGTCAACGTGTAAAGACCTCAAAATGCTTGGGTTTATCCTCCCATGTTTTTGGTACAAATATGCAGTGAACGGCAAGGTGTTTCTTAATCATATGCTCAAAGTACTTATGCTCTGTCAGGGCTTATCTATTTCTTCTATAAAGAAAATACTTAAAAAATAGTGAAGAAAACTCCAGAAACTTGTTAAATTTGTTTTGAAAGCTAGCAGTTTTTGTCAATTGTTACAAATGGATAGTTTTCCTTCACCTGCTCTTCTGTAGCAATACTTTCCCTGTATATTGTGAGTACAATGAAGGATTTTGTTCTTAAAACAAAAGAAATCCAACACCTTTCCTCAGCCCTGAATTAAGGGTTGAGACCTTTTCTTGTTGCCACTTGGCACATAGTCAGTTTTACCAATGCAGGTCACTGTTCTCAAAGAAGGGGGAGAATTGAAATGTGATACAAAATTGGACAAACAGACTGATTTTTTAATTTTTTTTTTTAATGGAAAATGCCATGCTACTTTTGCAGGTCACAAGTAATCAGTGTGTAAGTTCTGTGTCTCATCGGCAAATGTCAATTCTCCCCTGCGGGTAGTTGCCCTGAAGCAAGTCATGGAGCTGAAGCTGAACCAGAGCATCCTCCTCATGAGTAGTTACTCCTCCAGTTGTGAGACTGAAGGAGCTGGAGGTTCCCACATTCTTGAGAAGGTTGCTGTAGGCCCATCACTTCCCAGGTGAAATTTCTTCAAATCCAAATCTTTGCTGTGTGAGATTGTCTAGGAAAGCTGGTTTGCCGAATTTGTCTTTTTTATACATTAAGACATCTTTTAATACTAACAGAATTATAACATGAAGACTGTAAGTAAAATAATTTTTTTGCTGTAGCTGAAATAGTTTGCTTTTTTTCATAGAATCATGGGATGGTTTGGGTTGGAAGGGACCTTAAAGGTCATAGAGTTCCAACCCCCCTGCCCTGGGCAGGGACACCTCCCACCAGACCAGGTGGCTCCAAGCCCCATCCAGCCTGGCCTTGAACCCCTCCAGGGATGGGGCAGCCACAGCTTCTCTGGGCAACCTGGGCCAGGCTCTCACCACCCTCACAGGAAAGAATTTCTTCCCAATATCTAATCTGAATCTCCCCTCTTCCAATGTAAAACAATTACTCCTCGTCCTATCACTCCTCTCCCTGATCAAGAGTCCCTCCCGATCTCTCCTGTGGCCTCCTTTTAGGGACTGGAAGGGGCTCTAAGATTTCGCTGAAGAGGCTGAACAACCCCAACTCTCTCAACGTCATCTCTCCATGGACCTGTCTGTTCCCTCCATGAAAAATCAGAATTTTCAGGTTGTATTTATGTGTTTGTTAGCTCCCTTAGTGGAAAAGTTATGTTTTGAAGCCTTTACTCAAGAAGGACTGTCTGTTGCCTTCAAACCTAATTTCCTTGTGCTTGAGGCCAGAACTGCTTGTTTCAGTGCACTGGCATATATCTTTCCTGTGTTTGCACAAAACTTGGTTATGTTCTCATGTTTCCACTTGTGATGCCTTGTCAGATGTAGTCATTTTCTACTGTAACTAAATCAGGCATCTTATTTCCAGCAAAGCATTCACATTGGCAAGATACTATAAGCATGTACTCAATCACAAAACATCATTTCACTGTTTTTTTGCAATAAGTAGTAGTGAACTGTTTAAATCTGTCTTGTTTCTTGGAGGTGTGCTGAACAATTGTTTTTAATTCTGAAATTTGAAAAGTAGTGCTTGCTGAAGTGCTTTTCGTGCTCTTGAATATTTTTACTATATTTTATATGCGTTAGAAGAGTGAAAGTGTGGGTAGCATTCTCTTCTTTTGAGATGATTTAACCAGGAAAAAAATAAAGCAGGAAGAGGAAAGATGATAACAGAGGGACTTAATTTTAGAACAGGAACAATAAGTTTTCTTCAGTGCAGTCTGCATTTTGTCAAATGCTGGATAAACCTGGCTTTCTTCCCATGGATGATCTTATGAATCCTTTACCTCCTCTGTAATCCCTGAACCGTTTCTAGTAGTTCCATACTCATACTAAGAGGATTTGCTGTTTAAAATAAGTGTGCTTTTTGTGTTGCCTTTTTCAGTGGAAGCCGGGGAAGGATGTTTGTTACAATCATGTTTTATCACTTACTTTCTTGAGCCTTTTTTAATGTGTCCTTGAAGCCCCTGTTGACTCGGTGTTGGTTCTGTACCTGCTCACAAATGAGAAGTTCATGCACCCTCTGCTTCCTGGGCATAGTTGGGGAATCTTCCATGTGTTCGCTTGCAGCTTGCCATTTCCTTTCACATTAATGGGACTGAGAGACAGTTATGGCCAAAAATCAGGGTTGAAACAGGGACAGTGTCTCTTGCTGGATATTTTACAAGTGTAATGCAGTGGTCGACATCAGATGCTGGGTGAAAGAGCGTCCATAGACTTTGAAATACAGTGTCCGTCTACATGGCCACGGTGGTGGCCTTTATTCAGCTTTTATCAAAGGAGCACCTTAGAGAATAAATTCCTTTTAATTGCTTCAAAATCCTTTTTTCAGAAGGGTCATGGAGACTTAAAGGTTTATGGTGAAATGCTGTGCTGTAAGGAGGGGCCAGACCAGGATCTGTACCCAGTAAGGCAGAGGTGGGCAGTGTACTGCTTCAGCAACGCAGAAAGCTCTCCTGGATGGTTTTCTGTGCCCTTCCAGATAGACACTGCCTCTTCCCTTCCTCCTGGATTTCGGGTACACGGTGCATTCGTGTTCCAAAGACACTTTTAAAAATTACCTTACGAGGGCGTATGTTTAGAGTTCAGCAGCAGCGTGCACTGAGCAGTAAATGGTGAAGCTAGGGAGTTTTCAATCAAGCTTGACACCCGCTAACAGCTCATTGCAGTCCCCTCTGACCTTGGTGAACTTGCAGATAGGCAAGATGAAAGTCTGCAGTGATCATGTTTTGGGTATGTTGAAGTGGTGATTCAAACATAGGTAAGATCAACAATTTTAAAAAGTAAAGCTAACAATTTTGCTTTATTGCAAACTTTTTTTAAATATAAGAGGTTCTTATCTGTAGAACAAAATTTGTAGTAGCCAGTTTATGCTAAGATACGTATTTTTCCTTACCTCCTCTGAACTGAGAACTCAGTTTGAATTATTTTTCAGAGATCCCACCTTTTTATTGTGTGTTTTACAGTTGGGCTGTTTGTTACGGCTCTGTTTGTTAATGTTGAATTTAGTATATACCACAAAAGTTATGGTCTGATTGAACATCTACTTAACTTCAAAGATGATACAACACTTTCTTGTGTAATAAGACTGGACTCAATGTCCTGCCACAAACCAGAATTACTCTGTTGGTGTGTTGGGATGCTCAGATTTGGATTTTACAGATTTTTAACCAGATTATGCTGTGCAAGTGGAAGTGTAAGATGATTTTTAAACAACAGTCTTCCAGTTGTACAAGTGATTGAAATTATGAGTATGAAGGTATTTCTGTGAAGTTTTTTTGCATAATGAGAAGGGAGCGGATTACTGGGAGAGAGATAGTAATGATCCAGCTCATGAGAATAATTTCATCAAATACTCCAGCAGATCAGTAAATCCTTCAACTCCCTTTTTCAGTACAGTTATATAGTTTATGTACTTTTGGGAGGAATTCAACTCCCGTTTCTTGCCTCCTCCCTCCAACTTGACATTTTGCTAAATCAATTTATTGCATGGCAGAGCCTGCAAACAATGCCTTTCAAAGCATTAAAAATCTGATCTATTTGGAGAAGATCTTTTCTGCTTATATCCTAAGTATGCTGTCAGCCGTTGGAATATAGCTTGTCCCCTTTTATCTCTTGCAAGTTCACTCCTGTGACAAGCCCAGCTACCTCAGCTTGTCTCAGCTGCTGTTTCCTTCACCTTAAAAAAAGATTTGCTGCGCTCTGGTTTCTATTTTTCTTAACAATAAAGTGGCCTCACTTGGATGCTTCTCGTGAGTACAGTGACAGGTCTCCATAACTTTAGGTAATTGGATTGGTATCGGAGGCCTTCTGTGTTAGTGATCCTCAAAGAGGAAAAATAATCTTTTAATAAAGACCCATTTCTATTCGATTCAGCTTGAGGGAACAGAAGGGGAAGGGAGAAATTAATATTAATTTATTACAATTGAAACAGATGGGACCAGGATTTACTGGTGACAAATGAGGAGGTAAGATATGATGAGCTCAGCAAATAGCATTGGGAAACTTTTGTGCTCTTGAACTCATTCAGCTATACTAAGCAAGTTAATCCTCTGAATTTTGTACCCTGTAAACATTCTTGTAGAATAATGCTGGTAGTTCCTTACCTGAGCCCAATTCTGAATTTAAAGTGATTGAAGTGACTGAACAAAGATATGGTCACAACTCAGGGGGGAAAAAAGGAGAATTTATGGTCTTTGGAACAAAGGGTAGGCCACTCGGGAAGAAAATTAGAAGGGCCAAA
>VXAK01027084.1:0-11858 GCA_013399435.1 Arenaria interpres | reverse complement strand
GGCCTTTCAACATCTGAAGGGAGCTACAGGAAAGCCAGAGAGGGACTCTTTGTCAGGACGTGTAGTGAAAGGACTAGGGGTAATGGTTTTAAACTGGAAGAGGGGAGATTTAGATTAGATACCAGAAAGAAATTCTTTCCTGTGAGGGTGGTGAGGCAATGGAAGAGGTTGCCCAGAGAAGCTGTGGCTGCCCCATCTCTGGAGGGGTTCAAGGCCAGGCTGGATGGGGCTTTCAGCAACCTGGTCTGCTGGGAGGTGTCCCTGCTCATGGCAGGGGGGTTGGAACTAGGTGATCTTTAAGGTCCCTTCCAACCCAAACCATTCTATGATTTTATGAA
Organism: Arenaria interpres; assembly: GCA_013399435.1. Classification (NCBI taxonomy): domain Eukaryota; kingdom Metazoa; phylum Chordata; class Aves; order Charadriiformes; family Scolopacidae; genus Arenaria; species Arenaria interpres. Next base: position 11,520 of record VXAK01027084.1, on the reverse strand, counting down.
ACTTTGTAGATTGATTTTGATCTGGAGAGGGATTGGACTTTTTCAGTGTCTGTATCTCCAAATGTATTATAAACTAATTCAAAAGTATATCTGTCAAGTTAGATTATCATCATATTTGAAATACAAACTTGATTTTGTGCCTGTGTGTATTTAATCAGAAAAAAAAAAAAGAAATAACAGAATATATTCTAAGTCCCAGTTGCTTCTGAAACATTTAAACACAATTTCAGAACAAAGATACATTTTGCTCTGGGTGTTTTCTTTGCATTCAACAAACATAAGTAAAGAGATCTTCATTAAGAAAGACTCTTTTTTATTCTTGAAAAAGACCTTGATGTGCCTCCTAATGGAATAATCTATAACCATCCATAGCAGGAATAATCCTAATTTTATGTCACTGTAGGATTACAACCGAGCTCATCATAACTGTAGACACTAAAGATTGTGTTTTGTGATATGTTCTGATACCTATACTCAAAATGGTTACTTTTTGAAATTGTGAATGCCAACAAAGGCATTAGAGTGCATGTTTTCACAAACAGTTGTGTTTAATGACAGCTTTGTTGAGTATCACAGATGAAGATTAACCTATCGGTGTTCACATGAGGTTCAGGTATTTTGAGACCATATTAGTGGGCACTGTAACTTTCTTTAGTTAGCAGAAAACAATGACTTTGTTGATAGAGTCCTTAATGTTATTTATACAACAGTGGAAGTAGACTGTGCAGACATCTTTAGAGAGGACAGAGCTGCAGAAATGACGTTAAAACTTAAACAATATTGCTGCTTTCCTCTTTTAATGAGAACAACTGTTTGTTTTATTTTTCAGGCGTTCAAACATTTGTAACTTCAGCAATTGACTCGCTGAAATTCCAGGTTGAATGTAATACCAATTCTCTGTTTTCTTCCCAAATGAGCATCAGTATGGGAAAAACTAAGTTCTTCTGAACACATCACCAAGTTTGTTCACTTTGTCCACTGCTTATGTCAGGATAGGCAGGTTATAAATTTGATTCACAATTACAACTGAATAATACTTCAAAGAAGGACAGCAAAAGGACAGATGGTACAGTTTTGTATGCTACAGGAACATTATGTAGAGCCAGCTGTATCAAATAAATGCAGGGTGCTTTTATAATGCTATTGTTCTTCCATATGCTTGATCGTATACGCGAGTAGCTGAACAATATACAACTTGAGCATGGGCGACAGCTTATATATGTATGTACCAGTTCTGTCCACTTTCAACAAAAAAAAGGAGTAGTTTAATCAGGAAACTTAGCAGCTGGAATCCTTCATTCTATTCTACTCATGTTCCAAAAAGTTTCTGGTTCTAAACTGAGAATCCTAGGAATATTTACAATATTACAATTTTATTCTTTTATTTCTCTATAAAAAAGCAATTGGACAGAATCTGGTAGGTTCTGGGTGTTTCCCACGAAGGCAGAACAACCTACGCTCTTAAAATTTAAGAACTAGGGTTTTCCAGTGACTTACAGTGACAATAGTAATGATATTAGCATATATTTTTCAGTAAGAAAACACATTTTCCTCTTAAGTGTTTGTTAAAAGTAAACTACAGGCAAAAGGTAGCAGTAAACTGTAACAGCCACAGTCTGAGCAGAGCACTGACTTTGATGCATTAAGTTATGATACCTATGAAAATGCGTTCCCTTTTCCTTCTATTTTCTCAGTCAAGTCATGCTTAACGAAATTCCCAGGGGAAAAATCTGAAGGAAAATGTCACAAAGTATAAAACCAGGTGAAGATACTATTAACAAAATTAAAGTCATAATCTGTGTAAGTGGATTTCTGAGTTTGTGGAATAATAAGAAAATTTGTGTTAATATATACCACAATACGCAATGTAGGACTTGCAATAAACCTGGCCAACTGAAAATGTATTATTATGATTTTAAAATTAATTGCCATTAATTTGAATTAATTTGTTGCTAATCACTTTTAACTGTAACATTCAAATCAGCACAGAAAATGGGAACAGGGATTTCCAACTCATTTGATATCATATTGTTTGATTGGTGTAAAACTTGTTCCTGTAAAATACTGGGTAGCTGTGTGTGTTCAGCATATGAATAGGAAAATGTTACAAAATTCCAACGCCTTAAAATTCCTGCCATGCCTGTGAATTATCTACAATTGAAATTCAGGGTAACCTTTCACGAATTTGAATCTGATTTGAATAGTTAATTATATTTTAATTGGACTTCATTCTAATTTAATTGTTAATACAAACAAAAAATGATTACTTAAGAAATGAATATTCCAGAGATTAGCTCGTCAAATAAATCCAGTAATATACATGTATTCACGATCAGTGACACAATAAACTTGTATTTAATTTGGCAGAGACTTTCTTCATCCTCTTTCTACTTTGTCTAAATCAATATTACCTTTATGAGACTTGCAGTTAGATGAGACAGTGTAAGTGTTGAGCATTTGATGTGATTTGCCCTGTTCTTAACAAAAAAAAAAAGACTATGGGAGATAATTCATTTGTGCATCTTTGAAAAGAAAGAGCTCTCCTTTCAGCTTCATTTTTTCAGTTATTATCTAAAATCTGCAGTTCCTGGATTCCTTATTTACACTGAGAAAAAGCTAAGCAGCTGATTATTAGACAGTGAGTATAAAAGTTCTTAAGTAGGTAACTGAAACCTTTGGAGTAACAATGTTTCACATCAAAATAGAGCCATTTTAGCGCATGACAGTAAAGCATTGGGGCAAGTGGCTTCACAAAAAAAATAAATAATCTGTCATTTGCAGTAATTATTGCTTTAAGGTTTCTGCTCAGGCTTGATGAAAGTAATCAATGAAAGAAATATGTTCATTTTTTTACCAAGCCTAATTATTACTATCAGAAAGAGGGCAAATTCAGTCTCCTTTCTCTGTTACCATTTTTCAAGTGTGTGTGAAATTTTCCTGACTGGGAAATCAGCATTTGGCTGGTGTTCTTTACTGACTGCACCGGAGCATAGTTTATCACAAAAAGGTCTGTAATGACCGAAGTCATTACATTAACATTTTGCTTATAACTTTAGATATATCACATCTATTTAATAATTCAAGCAAAATGTGCCAAATAGTGATACTGTAGAGTCTGCAGTTTCAACTTTATCTGCAAGTCTCTGGTTTAGGCAACCAGTAGCTTCAAGGAAACACAAGGAATATTAATTAAGTTTTCAGCTTGTGCTGAGATTTTTAATATGTTCAATGTTTTGGGGAGGTATCACACTAGTGCATTTATCCTCAATTAGCAGAAATGTCAGTTGGTGGATAAAATGAGTACAATCTGAAGATAATACAAATTTAATAATCCATTCTTATTATAAAGGATTGTCAGTAGGGAACTGAAATTCACCAATAAGGTTGCTCAGCAAGAAAATACTTCTGATTATGGTGATTTACTTATTATGCAAAATAAATGTGAGGGTCAGCAGACTAACATACCATTCAAATGCTTAGCTATTCACTTTCAATTCTACAGAAGCTTCAAAATCTCACTGGAAATTTAAAGATGCAAAAATTATATGAAATAAGCATACAAAGAAAAACACTTCTATTTTAAGAACCTTTTTGTGTGTTTGTTTCCTTGTTTGTTTTAGTTGGTATTAGTGTAATGTTTGAGAAGTTTTTAAGTACAGAACTAGACTTAAAAATTTATATGGAATTAACTGAGGAACGCTGAAAATGAAAATGTGCAGTTCCAGCAATATTTTTTTAAAATTACATTAAAATGTGAAATATTTAGCTTAGAAATCTAAGTTTTGAAAAATTTATGATATTTTATAATAGAAAAAAATACTAAAGGTGTCACAAATATAAGATACAAGTTTTTTTCAGATTTTGATTTTGGCTCAGAGATATACACGTAACAGAATAACAATAATGAAGTTTGATCCAATAAATATTTCCTGACCGATAATAATAAATAGCAAAGTCTTCAGAACTTCGAGAGCTTTCAATAAACTTTCATGTTATTTTTATACTGAATCCAGTATTATGATTAAATATATTGCCAGAGTAACCTGAGGGAGAGAGATTTAAGAAGGTATATTCTAGGATGTAGCTTGATCTTTAATTATCCCATTTGGAATTGAACCTACATCTGCAATAGACAAGGATATCCTTCCAATGGAAGCATTAACAGCTAAGGAATTAGAGTGCTCTTAATCAAGTACAACAACTGTTTTAAATCTGACAGAAAATACAAGATAAAACTTGATTTGGTATTATCATTTGCTTGAAGGAATAGTGTATAATTTTGCATATTCCTAAGTTTTGTCAGCCTTTATTACATGACTCTGTTTTGGTTGTTTATATTTTGCCAACATAAAGTAATCTGAGATTCCTCTGAGAAGCAATAGAGAAGTGGTTTGATTTCTAGGACAAACCTAAGGCTCAGGAAAATTTCAGGTGTAGAACTTGAATTTACTTTGTGCGTATCATCTGTGGTTGTCAGATCTACCTGACATATAATTCATAGTTTAATAATACTTGTATTTAGACACAGTGCGTTCTGTGAGAGAGATTCTCCTCATCTTTAAAGAATCCATATTTTATATAGGTCTGCTTAGTTGCTAGTGCTAAGATGATAGGATCACAGGATGACACAGGTGGGAAAGGAGGTCAGGAGGCCTACAGTTGAGCTTCCCTGTTAGGCAGGGCCACCTGTGAGGTCGGACTAGGCTGCTTACAGCTGTACCCTCTCAGGGCTTTGAAATCTCCGAAAATGGAGCTGGCACAGCCTTGGTGGGAACCTGTGTCCTTATCCAGCCCTGTCTCCCACAAGGGGAAAAGGTGTCTTTCTCTCTTCTTTCAGTTTCATCCTCCCCCTTTCTACTTCTGTGAAGAGTCTGGATCTAACTCCTCAGTCACTGTCCTGTAGGTGTTGGGGAATACTGTAAGCCCCCCTTTCCCTCTCCCCCACCAAGCCATCTCTTTTCCAGGCTGAATAAGACCAGCCCCTTCAGCCTCTCCTCATGTGGGAGGTGCTCCAGCTCTCAGAGCATCCCAGGGGCCCTCTGCTGAACTCATTCTTGTTTGTCAGTGTCTTCCCTGTTTTGAGGGTCCAAAACTTGACACCGTGTTTTAGATATGCCCTAACGACTGCAGAGTAAATGGAGATAATCACTTGCCTCAATGGTGTTCATAAAGCCCAGGGTATTGCTGGCCTTCACTGCTGCTGGAGTACACTGCTGCCTCACATTCAACTTGCTGCCTACTAAGATGCTCATGGCCTTTCACACACACCTCCTTCACAGAGAGCATAAAATCCAAGCATTAGAAAGTGCTGTGTCTGTGATAACAGTTACTTTAGGTCCAGTCAGGCAAATGCTTGTACATTTAGTCAAGTTTATGCACCAGGTAGCACTATTTCGTACGCGGCTAAGTGATATCTAATGTTTCGGACGAAAGAATAGTGTAGGAGTTTAGTAAAAGTGTATGCTGAGCAGCTCTCCCTTCTTGTGTAAATTATATTTTTTCCATAGTATGCAAATTAGAAGTTTACCTGAAGTGGGAATTTTTGCACAATAAAATTTCTACTCATAGACTTCAACCCTACTCATTTATTCTAATGACATTAAAAACAATCCCAACCTAACCTAATAAAGAAAAGAGAAAAACGATGAATAACAAAAGTTAATTTACTATTAGGAAAATTGGAATACTAACTGCAACCCATACAGTGGAATTTGTGCACTCAGAAATAACATTTTAATAGAAATTTGCATGGAAAAATAAAGTCTAATACAACCTGCTTTCTTTAAAACATAAGATAAAAAGTTAGTGCTTTGTCTTTGAAGGTTTTTGTTTGTTTGTTTATTTGTTTTTTAAAATCTGAGAATACCTTCTTTGTTAGATGGATAATGACAGTGATGAAGTATTTTCTATACCTACACAAATGTTTAGGATCCATTCTGAAATCACAGTAGTTCTGTTCCCTTTAAAGGATCTTGAAGAAACCTCTTTAAAGTTACTACTCCAAAGTGGTTGATCACTGCTGTACCTACTCTCAATAAAGATCCAGTTATACACAACAGAAAACTATACTCTTTAGATGTTTATACCATGTTTTAAATGTAAAATCTATTGTAGTCACAATGTAAGATAAGAATGAAAGATATGCTCTGTACTGGGTAGTGCTAAGCGTACATCAAAGAGAGGAGCATTTCAGTCTTCTAGGAGACAAAATATTGCTTATTAATTAGTTACATGAAGGACATCACTGCCAGCAAACGTAGGGAAACAGCCTCGCTTAAGAAAGTTCTTAATGAATTAAAGGAGGTTCTTTCATTTTTTTCATCCTGAAGGCTGAAATAGGAGGAGTTTGTGAAAAAAACCTAAACAATACCATCTCTTTCAGAAGGCTTTGAACAGATGACTGGCTACCGGAGCTGAAGAGCACCTAGAAGGGCAGAAAAAAAGCTGAAAACTTGAATATCAACTTATCAGGAGGGAAAGTGAACTGAGTGATGAAACATTATGGCATAATGTCTAGCATACTTTTTAAAATGTGGTTTTGTAAGCTGTTACAACTGTTGTTAGTTTTGAATAGTATGAATTAATACTTATGTTTGAATTTTTATTAGTTTATTCCTCTGTGTACTGTTTACCTTTTTCTATAGGCCTCCACAGTACTCAGACTGGCCACGTAGAAAGACAGATGACCATCTCTCCTTCCAACAGCACTTGTCTTTACATGACTTATTTCTTGCTAAAACTATTCTGTCCAACACATCACAGTGATGATTAACTCAAATATGCTCCCAAAATATCCTTTGATGCAAAAAGTATTAAAGCATCAATCAGTCAGCCTCTAATTGTGATTTATTAGCCTTTCAGTAACTTCAGTGATTTTGAATTCTTATTTCCTTTTTCTGTTATAAAACAACTGCTACAGATCTGTTCCCTGAAAGAAAATAGATCTAATTTGCTCCTTTATTTGGCAAGCACATAGGTTTAATGGCTTCTACTATTAGTATAGCTGGGATATCTAAAAATATAATAATTTATCTTCCCTGGAAGGAACACAAATATAAATTTCCAATACTCTGTGTCATACTGCATTTCTGTACTTTATAATGTATGTTTTTAAATGTGGTTCTACATAGAAAGAAAGTGGGAAGACCTCACTGTTTTACTTCAGTAGTGATGCTGTGTAAATTCATAGCAGATTCCATTTTGATTTTTCTGTTTGAAATTAATTTTCAAGTGTGATTAAACTGAAGAAAAACCTATCTGCTGGTTTAGGCTATTTTAAAGTTAAGCCACATAAGAGTTCAACAACATGCTGTTTCAAAACACCAGTTGGCCAATCTAACCCTAAGGAATAATCTGACACCCAGTGGGAGTAGATGTTAATTTACTGCAATGAATATGGTGACTCTCTAGAATTATTTAAATGTGTTAAGTTCACTCAAAATGCTTCTATCTTTTAGTGCCACTCGCCTAAGTTATAAGCCTTGGTGAAATATTTGTCTCCATAGTGCTTCAAAACCAATTCTTTCTTTTTCTTAAACTCTAAACAGAAATAGTAATGACACACGGGGAGCAATTCACTTACCTTAACACAGGTGGGGAGCGCTATGTCAGACATCTTAGAGTTTCTGAGCTGACCATAGAGAATAAGGCACAAGCCTCCAAGAGACCTGCACACTTCTGCAGCAGCAGCCAGAGTCCAGCCCTCTGGAGTCTCAGAAGAAAATAGCACCTATGCTTGCTCAAGTGAATTGAGCCCTCAGTCTTTATTTACAGAAGGTTTTCTCTCTGTGTTAGTAACAGGATGAGGCATTAAAGATCACAGAATCACAGAACTGTAGGGGTTGGAAGGGACCTTCGGAGATCATCTAGTCCAACCCCCCTGCCAAAGCAGGTTCACCTAGAGCAGGCTGGACAGGAACACATCCAGGTGGGTTTTGAATGTCTCCAGAGAAGGAGACTCCACAGCCTCTCTGGACAGCCCGTTCCAGTGCTCTGCCACCCTCAAAGTAAAGAAGTTTTTCCACATGTTCAAACGGAATTTCCTGTGCTCCAGCTTGTGTCTGTTGCCCCTTGTCCTGTCACCAGGCACCACTGAGAAGACCCTGATGCCACCCTCTTGACACCCGCCCTTTAGATATTTATAAGTGTTGGTAAGATCCCCTCTCAGTCTTCTCTTCTCCAGTATAAACAGACTCAGGTCGCTCAGTCTTTCCTCATAAAGAGAGGTGCTCCAGTCCCTTGATCATCTTTGTAGCCCTCCACTGGACTCTCTCCAGTAGTTCCCTGTCCTTTCTGAACTGGGGTCCCAGAACTGGACACAGTACTCCAGATGTAGCCTCACCAGGAGGTAGGAGTAGAGCAGGGCAGAGCAGAGGGGGAGGATGACCTCCCTCGACCTGCTGGCCATGCTCTTTTTAATGCACCCTAGGAGGCCATTGGCCTTCTCAGCCATCCATCAGGATTCCCAGTTCTCTCTCTACAGAGCTGCATTCCCGTAGATCAGCCCCTAACTTACACTGGTATATGGGGTTATTCCTAGGTGCAGGACCCTACACTTGTGCTTGTTGAATTTCATCAGGTCATCAGATTGCTCACCACCCAACTTTCCAGCCTGTCCAAGCCTCCTTGGATGGCGGCACAGCCTTCTGGCGTGTCAGCCATTCATCCCAATTTTGTGTCATAACAAAATTTCTGATGGTACAGTCTATCCCTTCATACAGGTCGTTGATGAGTATATTGAACAAGACCGTACCCAGTACTAACCCCTCGGGAACACTGCTAGTTACAGGCCTCCAACCAGACTCTGCACCGCTGATCACAACGCTCTGGGTTCTGCCACTCAGCCAGTTTTCAATGCATCTCACTGTCCACTCATCTAACCCACACTCCCTAAGCTTACCTATGAGGATGTTAGGGAGACAGTGTCAAAAGCCTTGCTGAAGTCCAAGTAGACAACATCCACTGCTCTCCCCTCATCTATCCATCCAGTTGTCGNCAACATCCACTGCTCTCCCTTCATCTATCCATCCAGTTGTCCTGCCATAGAAGGCTATCAGAATGGTCAAGCAGTATTTCCCCTTGTTGAATCCATGCTGGCCATTCCTGATGACCTTTTTTTCTTCTACACGCGTAGAGATGACACCCCGGGTGAGCTGGTCCATAACTTTTCCAAGCATGGAGGTGTGGCTGATTGGCTTATAGTTTCCTGGATCCTCCTTCTTGCTCTTTTTGAAGACTGGCGTGACATTAGCTTTCCTCTAGTCCTCAGACACCTCTCCTGTACTGAAGTCTCCCTCCTTACCGGTTCTGTCTGTGTGGATGCATCACATATGCGAGGGGCTTTCTCGGTAGGAGCATTGGTTTTAGCTCTAGGATGAGTACCAACCATTCTGTCAGAGACCTTGAGCGCTACCCTGGGCTGTAGGACAACAAGCAGGGTGTCGCACCCTTCTGTGCAAACTACTGCACCATTCCCTGGTTGCTAGCTCTCCCCGTGGCTGTTCAAATCTCCCACGGATTCTTCCAGCAATGCCCGTTTGCCACATCAGCCTTGCTCGTGAGAGCTTCCGGCTCCTGGAAGGGCTCTCTGGCTTTTCTCGAGTTTCCCTGGCTCCGGGAACCCCCTGTCTGTCTTGATGTAGCAACCAATCATGGGACTTGGCTTGCCCACCACTGCGTGGCTCACCGACTGATGTCAGCAGATGTATCTAGTTCCTACCTCCCTTAAGAAACAGGAAACAAAAACTAATGTTCTGAGGATTCAGAAATGTTTGCTGTGACCCAATGGCATATCCAACTTTTTTTTTTTTTCTTTTTTCACTTTATCAACTTGGCTTAAGACATAAATTTCAGCCTTAAGTTATAGATGAAACAGATAGAAACTGATAGGTATAGGTTACCAAAAGATATATCTTTCTTTGAACTTGTTTCATTTGTTATGTAAAAGATGCTTGAAAGGAAAATTATTATCTAGCTGTCATACAGTACTAACCTTTCAAAGATTAAAGGTATGATCTAATTCACACAGAATACAGTTTAAAGGTGGCCACAGAGTTGAAAAGGACTTGAGCAAACCCCTAAGATGATAAGAATAACACCTTGCAATAACAAATACATTTTTTCTTTGTTGTAATTGTATCTTAATTGACAGGTTTTTTTTATAATGCCAATGAAAGGAATGACAAAATATGGAAAGTTGTGTTTCAACTCTGCTAAAATTTTCCTTGGTTAACGGAGAGGGAAAATTTTTTTATTAGATTTTATGAAATATCACCCTCTTGTATAAACTGAATGTATAAACATATACATATATATTCCAAAACCCTTTTATAAAAAAGACCCCGACAAAAAACATACATATCGATAAATCATTCTAGGATTTCTCTTTCTCTAACAGTACTGTTCACTCGGTTAATCCCTGTAAACACAATTTGTTAGTCAGATGGAGTGTATGCGCCAATGGTATTCTGGAAGAAAGTGACAGAGGGAGATAGAGACCCTCTGGTCAACTATTCTTGTCTGTAAGTGCAGCTAAATTCTGTTGCAATTCACAACCAACAAGGCAACAAGGTAGTTAGAGAACAGTTGAACATGTATTTTTATTTTTGGTGTTCTAGTCCTTCAGGATTAGGGTTGGTAAACCAGTAAGAGCTCCTGGTTACAACTCACAACATTCGCTCTCTCTTAGCTTTTTTTTCTTGACAGAATACAGTAGATAGACACCTTTCTAAATATACCATTCCCGTATAATAATGACAGCTGGAAGCTAAAACACCACAAACAGCCAAAGTGCTCCCCAAAATCCTTGCAAACTTTAAATTTAAGGAAGTACAGTGCCAGACTGGTCAGTTTCCAAAAATGGTAGTGGTACTGTCCTTTATTAACATGATTTTGATCACCATTTCACAACATTTTATTTCAAAAATGTTAATCAGGAGAAAATATTTTTTTTTATTATTTTAACATATAAAACAATAAATATATTTCTTTGATGTTTAACAGTGTTGAAGGGAAATGTAAATCTGTAACAAACTAACATATGGTCAGTATTTGCAATGATATGTTCAAACTATGCATATATAACTTCCATATGTTTTTAGAAATAACAAGTCCTGAAGGGTTCACACTAATTTGAAGTTAGGCACAGAACTACAAGTATTTTTCAGGTTGCTTTACTGTTTTGGTAAACACTGTTATGTATAAATTAATTTCAAAAAGATAGTGTAAACTAGTTAGTGGCAGTGCCTATGTTATTGAAAAAAGTTGAGTAAATAAACTATTACAGTTATGCATAAACATTTGTAGAGTTTATTAAATGCATATTGTTTGTCAATTTTTTTCCAAGCTTTTGCAAATAATTGAGTAAAAGCCTTTTTTCCAATGTACTGGCTGCTACTGAGTTTTAGAAGCAATGGCTAAGGCTAGAATATGAAATTTTGACTTACTTTTCTGCTAACGGTTTATAACAGGTAGTTTGCTGTATTGATCACTGAGAATCGGTCTCCTCTCCTCTCCTCTCCT
>VXAK01027081.1:100523-116009 GCA_013399435.1 Arenaria interpres | reverse complement strand
CGGTTGGACAAGATGATCTTTAAGGTCCCTTCCAACCGGGAAGATTCTGTGATTCTGTGATTCTGTGATCTGCAGGGCTGGGCCAAGGAGTTGACACATCTAATATTCTGATGCACTTTTTAACTTCAAGAAGGCGCTGTTGGCTGTGGGCTTTGGGAAAGCCCGAGGGATTTGGGTCAGTGCACTGCAAGGAGAAAAACCCCAGGTCCCTGTTTTCCCTGTCTGTTTATAGTCCCATGCTGGGCTATCCATCAGTTTTTCCTGGCAGTCATACATAACTAGTGATCCCTAGGCTTTGGCCAGCCTCGGGCCAGGTTTGGTGGCTGACTGAAGGCACGACCTGCTATTACTCCCCAGCGGGTGCCGGCTGCAGCCCACCAGAGCAGGCAGAGCAGGCAAGGCTCTTCAGCAGGAGCTGCTGAGGGACCATGAGTTCAGCTTTGCTGTACTGCTTAGCAGGTTATTCCTGATGAGCAATAAGCTGGTGGTTCTGCATAGATACCTTCTTCAACTCCATCCGTTATGGACAGTGGTTCTGCTGGTGGTTCTGCTTAGATACCTTCTTCAACTCCATCCATTATGGACAGTGGTTCTGCTGGTGGTTCTGCTTAGATACCTTCTTCAACTCCATCCGTTATGGATGGTGGTTCTGCTGGTGGTTCTGCTTAGATACCTTCTTCAACTCCATCCATTATGGATAGTGGTTCTGCTGGTGGTTCTGCTTAGATACCTTCTTCATCCATTATTACTGATGAGCAACAAGCTGGTGATTCTGCTTAGATATCTTCTTCAACTCTATCTGCTTGGAGATGTCAGCGGAGCATCACCAGCAGCACCAGCAAGGACTGCACTGGTGGTGGTGGATGGGGGACAGCAATTATTTTGCTTTTCTGTTCTGCTGTAAGGAGAACAGGCTCTCTTAAGGAGCCCCACATGCTTTAGTACCTGCTGCAGGGTTAAAGCACAGCTGCCGACGTGGGGGGTCTTCCTGCAGTGGACCCTGTTGTCCCCTGCCCAAGCTCCCTCCACCCTTGGCAGCGCGGGCAGGGTCTGCTCCTGCCTCTGCAGGGTGGGCCTGCCTCACTGCACGGGTTTGCAAACACCCCACTGTTGGACAATCTGGAAGCTGCAGGATGTGTAACCCTGGTTCGCTTTGGTGCTCTATAAAATGTCTTTTGTTGAAATGAGGGAAAATACCAAATCAATGCAACTACACATCAAAAACAAACAAACCTCCGCTTTTGCAATTTTAAAGCAATCCATCAGAAGCTAATGAAGGCCAGGGTATTTAAATGATAAAGGGCAGGGAATGAATGCATGCCATTGTTTCTGCTGCTTTTTCCAAGGTGATCTGGGTTAAAACCATGCTCTCAGGGTTAATTTTGAGCCGCTTTTCTTTTAAAAATGTTTTTCTCCATATTGACACAGGGGGGTTGATTTATGTACTATCCATCATCATTCCCAGATTTCTGTAGAGTACCAGGTTATCCCCAGGAATGGCTCTGCTGGCAGAGGGACGGGGTCTTCCCCAGTGTGGGCTCAACACCGGCCTCCCACCCTGCACCGATGGGGAGAGCAGGGTCCGGCCATCGCCGCCCACCCTCCTGCTCCTCCAGCGCCTGCGGCTCTTCACTGCCCTCTTTAATTAAGGGTGCTTAATACACAGCACTCTGGGGCGTAATTAAAAACAAATAAAATAAAAAAGGCGGCATGGGAAAGTGCAGCCCTGCTCTTTCCTTCCACTCCTTCCTCTTCTCCACCTGATTTCTGTGTTGCCTTTTCATCCCCCCCCCTGGCCTCACCTCCCGGGGACGGTTTCTGGGGACCACCAGCCCCAACCTGGCAGGAGCCCAGACCTGCTGCCCCCCTCCTCTTCTCCCTGCATGGGGGCAGTGTCCCCCCACACACACCTGCCCATGCACAGGAGCCTGGCGGTGCCAGGCGGTCTCTCCTGTCCACATCAGTAGTTTAATAAACCAGCTTGAAGAAGAGAGCAGACCAGAGTCCAGCTCTCCAAAACAGGTCTCCCAAGCCTCAAAGACCCAGTCCTGGGGACTGGGGGCGACGACTGCCACCCTACCAACCCTAAGCGGTGGCGAATCAAGGCTCTGACTCCTGAATATCCCGAGATTTGAAATGCACCTATAATAGCCAGGAGGTTTTCCCCTGCCTCGGCACAGGAGTAGGTGACAAGACCAAGGGTGGGGTGCCAGCAGTCAAAGCGGGCGAGGAAAGGTGCTTCTCTACGCTGCTGGCTCCCGTGAGTGCATGCGGGAGCAAAGGAAGCCTTTGGGAAGATTTGTTACCTTGGGTTTGGCTGCTCTAGATTAGTTATCTCTCCGTAGTTATTTTTTTTTTCCCCTCCCATCCTCGGGTTTTCTGCTGCTGCTTCCCTCCCCAGCACTTCAAAGCCCCGCTGTCTTTCCAGGCACTTTACCACGTCCTTGTTATCCGGACACGAACTCTCCTAAGCCGCCCCGTTGGCTGTTGGCGTGCGTGTGGGCAATCACAAATTTATGATGATGCCGAGACTTTGGGGGGGGAGGAAGCTGAGCTCATTTCTGCCACAAACCGCTGCTTTCAGGGATCATTCCACTTGACTGGCTGAGAAGAAAACTGCTCGGATAGAAACTATGTCATAATAGTCGGGAACTGGATAACAATGCCCTACCAATGGAGCTGATTTATTCTCATATGCCATCGTGGGGAATTGGTATGCACCAAAGCAGAAAATGGAGCTGGCTTTTCAGAAGTGTTTAAAATCAAGCAGCTCTGGAGTCACCAACCGATTATTTAGGTGATCTTTCGGTGGCCAAGCCACCCTATTTCATTAAGGGCGATGCTATTCTGCAAAGCAAATATCGCATTGGATCAAAATGAAGCTGCCTCTCCCCCATCGCCCCCATTAAACTTTAACTTTGCTTATCAGCTCCCCACAAGGAAGCGCCGGCTGGAGGCTGTAAAGGTGCTGGTGTCTCACAGGAGAGCCCGGGAGCGACTAGGGGGCGAAAAAAGTGGCAAAGTTTAAGAGCAGCGGCCTGAGTGATAATGAGAGGAATGACATATGTTATGGATTTACTCAGAAATTAAGAACATCTGCCTAGGTTTGCTTTGGAAGGAAAGAAATCAGGAGGCTGCTTGAAAGCAAGGGCTGGGCATCGCTGCCCCTGCTCGGGGGTAGGGATGGGAGCGTGGTGGGGGACGACTGTGGTCAGTTCTGGGCCCCTCGCTACAAGAAGGACATGGAGCTGCTGGAGCGTGTCCAGAGGAGAGCCACCAAGCTGGGGAGGGGTCTGGAGAACAAGTCCTAGGAGGAGAGGCTGAGGGAACTGGGCATGTTTAGTTTGGAGAAGAGGAGGCTCAGGGGAGACCTCATTGCCCTCTACAACTCCCTGACAGGAGGGTGTCGAGAGGTGGGGGTTGGCCTCTTCTCCCAAGGGAATAACAACAGGACCAGAGAAAATGGTCTGAAGTTGGGGCAGGGGAGGTTTAGATGAGATATTGGGAAGGATGACTTTAGTGAGAGGGTGGTCAGGCACTGGAACAGCCTGCCCAGGGAGGTGGTGGAGTCACCATCCCTGGAGGTGTTTAAGAATCGTGTAGACGTGGCACTTCAGGGCATGCTCTAGTGCCCGAGATTGTTGGGTTGTGTCTGTTTGTGGGTGGGTGTGGTGTGTGAGTTTGGTTTGGTTTGGTTTTGTGGTTGGACTCGGTGATCTCAAAGGTCCCTTCCAACCATGAAGATTCTGTGATTCTGTGACATGACCACCGACAGAGCCGTACGGAGTAAACCCACCTCACCCCGTCGGGGTGTTAGAGATGGGCATCCCTACCCACCTCCGGACCACCGCACCTGTGTGGCAGCGGTGGAGGCGCATGCACGCCCGCCCACGCTCCTTGGTGTCTGCATCCCGCAGCTGAGCATGTAACACGGTATTACCGATAGGTTATGGAGGAGCAGGCGTAATTTGTGTGCACGTGTGCTTTTCCCCAGGACTTCCACCCCCGTGGAGGTACAGGGCCTGGCAGAACAGTGGCGGCTTGTGGAGCTGAAACTGGCTGGGAGGGGGAGAGGGGCTGCCGCTGGTTCAGCATCCCCCCCGTGGCACACCTCTTGGGACGTGTTTCTGGTGCACACCCTTCATGCCTGGAGGTGCCACGTCACTACCTCGGACCAGCTTATACTGCAGGGGCAAAAATAACCCCGCTTCCGCAGGGAACAGCGCTGCCCCGTTCTCCAGCCCTCCTCTGGGCTCCGCAGAGGAGGGACGGGCAGCAGGAGGGACGGCTGTCAGGCCAGGGCAGCTGGGAGAAGTGGTCTCCAGCCCAGGTCGTTTCTCTGTCTCTTACCTCAGTTATCTTGAGGGAAAGGGATAGGACGAGGTTTAAAAGCAAGCCTGAGCATTGCTGGTGTTGCTGCCAAAGGAGAAAGAAGAAAGAGAGCTGAGAAATGCCGTCGTGAGGAGCTGAGCGGGGATTGGTGTGCGATGGTGTGTGCTGGGGAGGGCTGCTGGGGCGGAGGGATGTCAGAGGGAGACATCCTGGAAGGACTGGCTGTCGGGTTTTGTTCAGGGGAGGTTTGCCATAATACGTTTTGACGGGTCTGAAATTGGTCCTACGGAGGCCAACAATGAGGGTGAGCGGGAAATCTGATTCCCCCCCCCCGCCCCCCCACCGGGCACCCACGTGCTGGCAGTGACCGGCTGCTCGGGCGATGCGGAGAGATAAGCGCTGCCAAGCTGTCACTCCTCCGGGATGCAGCCGTGGTTATTCCGGCTCAGCAGCGCTGCCACAGGGGCGAGAAGAGCTGGGGCCGTACCTCGGGGGGGCCGGCTGCCGGCGGGAAGGGTCGCCTCCCTCAGGAACTGGAAGAATTAGCTTAATTCTGAATCTCAAATTTGATTTTCTAGGGGAGGAGTTGAAGGCCACCACACAACCGGCCCGTCCGTGGACCTCCCAAAGGCAGCGCGCTGCCCGGTGCAGCAAGTATCTTCCAGTTACTCATCCCAACTGGAAGCCGTTTTGCGAAGTGATGTTTTACGATTATTTGGATGCAAATTCAGCCAGATGCTAAAAAGCAATTATTGCATAGTTTTTTGTTACTCCATTTTCCCCGGTGTACTTTGTGCAGTTGGAGTTGGCTTATGCGATAAATGGACGAGGTTCAAAAATATGACTCCTCTGAACTTTTTAACCTTACACGAAAGGGAGGAATTCTAAGAGCAATGGATAAAATTCAATTAACTGAGATGACAGAAAATAATCTACTAAGCGAATACATCAGGCAATTGGAAGCTTTCATACCTTTCAAAAAGGAAATAACCTATTTCTTTCCTTGTTATCTAATGACACAGGAGTTTATTTCTCTGGAAGCAGTTACAAATCTACCTAATGGGGCCTAAATGCTGTTGCCAGGCAATTAGGGGTTTATTGTGTGGCTAATTCTTTCATTTCCGTTGCGGGTGATTGTCATTACAAAGCGCAGGACTGAGCTGTCCCCTCGGCCCAGAGCCCGTGTTTGCACGTGGGCACGCGCGTGTGCACCTGTGTACACGCCCCGCACGTGTGCGCACACATACAGCTCTCTGTGAGTGCGTGTCCATTCGCACGGCCGTGGTTTACAGTCAGCAACGTGGCCCCTGCGTCACCTTTCAAACCTTCTGTTCCCCTGCCCGTACCCGATAGCCCTGGCCCTGAGGCAGCATCCTTCCCTTCTGGGCATGTTTATTTTGGGGAAGAGGAGGCTGAGGGGAGACCTCATTGCCCTCTACAACTCCCTGAAAGGAGGGTGTAGAGAGGTGGGGGTTGGCCTCTTCTCCCAAGGGAATAATGACAGGAGCAGAGGAAATGGTCTGAAGTTGGGACAGGGGAGGTTTAGATGAGATATTGGGAAGAATGACTTTGCTGAGAGGGTGGTCAGGCACTGGAACAGCCTGCCCAGGGAGGTGGTGGAGTCCCCAGAGCAGAGCAGAGGGGCAGGATGACCTCTCTCGACCTGCTGGCCACACTCTTCCTGATGCCCCCCTCAGGATGCCACTGGCCTTCTTGGCCACAAGGGCACATTGTTGGCTCATGGGCATCCTGTTGTCCACCAGGACTCCCAGGTCTTTCTCCTCAGAGCTGCTCTCCAGCAGGTCACCCCCAACCTGTACTGGTGCAGGGGGTTATTCCTCCCCAGGTGCAGCACCTTGCACTTGCCCTGTTGAAGTTCATCAGGTTCCTCTCTGGCCAGCTCTCCAGCCTGTCCAGGTCTCGCTGGATGGCAGCAAAAGTTATTTCACTGAATTTCACTGAATATTTTAGAGTTGGAAGGGACCATAGAGATCATCTAGTCCAACTCCCCTGCCAAAGCAGGACTACCCAGAGCGTGTCAGAGCATGCCGCTCAGGACTGCATCCAGGCGGGTCTTGAAAATCTCCAAAGAAGGGGCCTCCACACCCTCCCTGGGCAGCCTGTTCCAGGGCTCTGCCACCCTCACCGTGAAAAAGTTTTTCCTTTTATTGCCAAGTTTTTTACAGCAGCCTTTCTGGCAGGGCTGGGTTGGTCTGAGGGTGATATGGCTGTTGTGACCCCCTCCAGGGCTCCTGGGGACTGTGGGGCTGCAGGACCACCCTGCTGTGTTTTGTACCAGGTAGGGAAACAAACCAGTAGGGCTTTTGTGGGGGGGGGACTCTGGTAGACACCGGGGGTGGTGAGCGCTGGAAGATCTAAGGGGAGGATGTCTTGTGGTTGTGCTGGGAGCCAGGGGGAGTGTAAAAGCTCAGAGGGGAGGAATGGCAGGCTCTGCTCCTTAAACCAGCATCCGTGTACGTGGCTGAGCAAGCGCTGGAGGCCGAGCACACGTCACTCACGTTGGAGGCAGCAGGAGCCCGGGGCTGGAAGCTGGTTAGAAGCTCTGCTTGAGCTGCTGCCTGTGGGCCATGGTGGTGTCCCTCCCGCACCCAGCCCTGATGTCCAGCACGTCTTGGCTGACCTTCAGCGGAGGGTTGGCCGCTGCTGCTAAAGACACACAATATTAAAAGTAGACAGGAGTTTGCAAAATAATCTGGAGGAAGCCTGGGGGGAAGCCCGTGGCTGCAGCCAGCCTGGCCTGCTCTCCAGTGCTGAGGATGTTCTCGCAGGTGACAGCATGGCGCCCTGATGTCCCCTCAGGGTCCCTTGCAGCTGCCCACGCGGTGGTGGTGCTACCCTTGGTAGTGCCTGGGCCGGGTCTGTCCCCCACGGGTGGCCCTGCGTCCCTGGGAGCCGGTGGCAGGGCTGGGCACGGGGGAGAGGAGCAGATGGAGAGCAGGATGCTGTGATAACGGGCTTGCCTTATCGCCTCGGAGTGAGCTGTATTGTGACAGAGAAAGCCCGTCAGCCGCACGGGGGGACTGAAATAACAACCGTTATCTCGTCATCTATCGACTGTCTTCTGTGGCTTGCCATTCTACAAGGTGAGAGCGCTGTTTGAGGAATTAATGTAGCTACACGGAGGTATTTAAGGCCAGGGTTGCTGTTACCGGTCGGGAAGGGCTGCCTCAATGAGATGATGCTGCAGCAGCACGGGGAGGGGGAGCGATGCTTGGGAGCCCGGGAGCACATGCGAGGGGAACGGAGAGGGTTCGGGGACCCTGCTTCGCTTGCCTGCGGCTGCCACTAATGAAGGTGAAGTGCTTCCCCTCCTGGTGCCATCCAGGACTTGGGAGCCAGGGCTTATGATGTTTTTAAAAATAAAAGTAACTTTGAAACACTTAGGGTATTTTGGTGTGGTTTTTTTTATTTGCTGCCTGGTTTGCTGTTGAGGACTTCAGCATCCTTGCCTGTGGCAGCGATTTTTAAAACAAAAAAAAAAAAAAGAAAAAGAAAAAAAAAGTGGAGTTTCTCAGGAAGCCCCGCTCCAGCAGCTGGGGATTTTGGGAAAGCCAACAACATCCCAACAAACCTCATCCAGCAGAGGGTGGGGTGAATTTAAGGGATGCTTGTGCAAACCCAAGTCAGGAAGGGGGCTGCCGGGAGCGGAGCAGGGCAGGACAGGGCAGGGCAGAGGCAACCCAGGTTTTCGAAGCCACATGAGGTCTATCGGTGGCTCAGGGATGCCACATGTGAATTTGCAGACTTAACCCTCCCTCCTCCTTCCCCACGCCCGCATGTATGTTTTTATCTTGTAATTACAGGCCGCTGTGTCTATAGGAGCATTTAAAACACATGGAGCTGCACACCTTTTCCAGGGAAGGGAGGGTTTGCCGAGTTCAGGGCCCATGTTATTGACAGTGATGACTGAAAATAATCCTGTAAGGCAGTATTAGGGTCAGGTCTTCTGTGTAAATCTTTATTTAGGCGCTGGGGATGTCTCCTTTTCAATGCCAAAGGCTCCTTTATAAAGTAAATGCATAGGGACTGTTAAATCGCTGGATTAGAAGGCTGTCACCCATACATACTGAATCTGCCTAGCGCAAACCTTCCTGAAACTTTCATTAAAAAATGAATATAAATGTTGAACGCACTCGTAACCCACCAAACCGGGCTGTTTGAAACAGGGCTTTGCCCTGCACAAAGCCACCGGGCACCCTGGGGCCTGTGAGCACCCTCTGGCCGGTGTTGGCCTAACGTGGATCAGTGGCCGAGAACAGCAATGACAAGAGTTCAAAATCAGCTGGGTTTTAAAGCATTTTTAGTTCAATAGACGTGATCAAGCCCAGAAGTATTACTGGGGGTCCAGGAAACAGCTGTGAAGCTGTCGTAATGGTCTGAAGCTCTGGGTTCTGAATTTGAATCTAGAGCAATTGGTTTTGTCCTCTGTGTGAGCCAGCCCATGGGCCTGGACTCCAGGGCAATGGCTTTGGGGTTGCTTTGGTGTTGTGTGGCCATGGCAGAGGCATCTCCTCTACCTCCCTTGCCACAGAGAAAGCGTTGTCACCATCTCACCAGGGTTCTGACCCCATGGGCATCCTCCACCAGAGCTTGGGATGGCTTTGGGGTCGCTTTGGTGTTGTGTGGCCATGGCAGAGGCATCTCCTCTACCTCCCTTGCCATGGAGAAAGCGTTGTCACCATCTCACCAGGGTTCTGACCCCAGGGGCATCCTCCACCAGAGCTTGGGATGGCTTTGGGGTCGCTTTGGTGTTGTGTGGCCATGGCAGAGGCATCTCCTCTACCTCCCTTGCCACAGAGAAAGCGTTGTCACCATCTCACCGGGGTTCTGACCCCAGGGGTATCCTCCACCAGAGCTTGGGATGGCTTTGGGGTCACTTTGGTGTTGTGTGGCCATGGCAGAGGCATCTCCTCTACCTCCCTTGCCATGGAGAAAGCATTGTCACCATCTCACCGGGGTTCTGACCCCAGGGGCATCCTCCACCAGGGATGCTGCTGACCTCTGCAGAATACAGGGGCTGGGAGGGGGAAATCTGCAGCCCCCAAAGCGCCGGGGTCCAGGGGAGGGTGTATCACCCTCTCGCAGCTGGGACCGGCCCCGTCTCCCACCAGGTTTTCACCCCATATCGGTAGAGCCGTGCAGGTTTGAGACACGCTACGTTGCGCTGCTTTCAAAGAGCACTTGTAATCTCCTTATCAGTCGCAAACATTTCATACACCCAGGTAAATCAAGAGCGTGCTTAATTTCTTATCGTACATTTCACTTTTTATTTTTTTTTACGGAGGAACTTTCTTTTGTGGCAATTTTTGTTTGTGTTCTTTTGTTGTGTCAGTCTGCTGATAAAAGTGTGTCGTGGATTGCATTGTGCTGTTAATTTTCCTTTTGGTATGCTTGCTACAATGACTTATTTTGTGTCTGATATATTAGTTATCCAATTTTTGTAAGCTGATTTTAAATATGTTACTACGCAAACTCTTTTTACAGCCTGTGCAGCTTTTGATTATGAATGAGTGCAGAGATACACGCAGGAGTATTATTTATATAAAATATATAAGCAGGAAGAATCTTCATAAATCACAAAATGCTATTATCTCGGGGTTCATGACAGCCATATCTTTTTTTCACAGAAAACTAGAATACATTAAACACCCTAGGCATTCGAAAGGGACATTTCAAAAACTGTACAATCGCTCTATTTATTCCATTCGTTTGGTAGGGAGCATTTAATATCCAAAGTCTGTTTTACACAAATAAATTTTAAAATTAAGATTTAAGTGAGAATTTATTGAGGGAGGCTACTGTATCCGCCTGTAGTAATATCCTGGTTTATGACCTGAGGAATACGGTATTTAATCCTGGAGGGAAAGCTTTCAGAAAGCTATTTTACATAAGGCTCTGCCGGCGACCTTGTGCCTGTTTGGGAGTATCCCTGTGTATTGTGGGTGTGCAGGGGGGTCCCCTTGCTGAGAGGCTCAGCCGGGGGGGTGCCGGGGCCGGGATGCTGCGGGAGGCCCAGGATGCTGCGGGAGCATCCCTGCCCTGCGGTGGCACCTCACTAGATCCCTTACAGAAAACCCTTGCTTGGGTTGCGCTAATCAATAGCTGTGCCTAACAGTTGACTATAGCGTTTAATTAAACAAATTTACCTTTTGAAGGAAAATCCATTGCGAGCAATTTAGATCCGGGTGTATTGCAACCTTTTTTTGAGGTTACTAGTGCTTTTAACCACTGTCTAAAGTGCATACAGTGTTAATTAGCAT
Organism: Arenaria interpres; assembly: GCA_013399435.1. Taxonomy (NCBI): domain Eukaryota; kingdom Metazoa; phylum Chordata; class Aves; order Charadriiformes; family Scolopacidae; genus Arenaria; species Arenaria interpres. The sequence goes on along the minus strand of VXAK01027081.1, from coordinate 105,396 downwards.
ATTTAGGATTAAGTAGATTTACCATGCAGTAATCATTCTCTAATTCAGTAAGAACTATCTCTAGTGAATAGTGGACATTAATGACAGTTGCAAGAGCTTAGATATTACATAATCACTAATTACATTCTGCACAATTAGCGGAGACTCCTCAATGTGAATCGCTAATGGCTGATTCGTGTCAGCAGCCTGTTCTGGCTGTAAAGAAATATAAACAGTCTGCATAATTTTCGGATGGTATTAGCATAGAGAAGGAGGTTAGTCATGAAGTTGGGAGGCCGGGAGGAGCGCTGATGGATGGGGGTGAGCCCGAAGCCGGCGTCACCCGGCCTTGATATACACCCGCGCTTCACCGGGAAGGGTGGCGGTGGTGCTACCTCTCGCCTCCAGTCTCCCGGCTCCCTTTGGGCGGTGGGAGGAGAGAACTGACACCTAAGAGGCCCCCGCAGGAGTCCGGGGGGCTGTTTGGTTAAGCACGGGGTTAAGGGGTGCAGAATCGGCTCCTGCACCCAAACCTTCGGCCTTCAGAGCGCTTGGGCTGGGTTTGCTGGTGAGGAGTCGGAGCAACGCGCAGCCTGCCACGGCAAGAGCAGAGAAAGACGGACTGGCATGAAAATGCTGGTTGGCTGATGTGGGGTTGTGGGTTTTTTGGGTTTTTTTTCCTACTCAGTCTTTGGAAAATAAAAACGCGATAGTTTCTTGCGCTGCTGCCATTAGCAGTTCCTTGCTTCTAACCGTTTCCAAAGACGACGGAAAAAATTCAAAAAGCTGAATTTTGCATTTACCCCCGTCTTGCATGGAAACACTGACCACATAGGGAGGGGACCTTTCTCATTAGTTGAACATGGTAAAGGTTTGGACAAAAGTGAGGTGGCAGGCAGGCTTTGCTTCTTTAAAGAAATAAATCTTTACTCAATTGATTTTTAGGGATGTTTGGGTCAGATCCGTGGTTTCTTACAAGTGGAATTCAGCCTCCCGTGTTTGTTGTGTGATTAAAATGAGGAACGGTGGTATTAAGCCAGTGGAATTGCTTTGGACAAATCCCAAACTGGAGACCAGAATCGGGCCCTTATACCTTTAGGTATTAGGTATTTTAAATTAAGATTGCATGTGGTTTTAAAAGGCATTGTCAGAGCAAAAGCAATTTAACAAAAGGCAATGTATCTGGCAACTACTCTTCTGCCTGCCAAGTGCTCTTCTCCGTGAGTGCATTGTAGGGATGGCAGATTACATCTTCTGAATATTTTTGTCTGTTGCTTGGTTCATTTTCATAATAATAACTTGCATCCTTCTATATCCTTTCATGTTGAAGGGTTGCAAACTATTATACAAACAGACCCACTCCTGAGATGCAGCCGCCTCCAAGGGGAAAGACGGCAGCTTTTGGGGGGTGGGCAGCGGCCTCCCCGGCGGGGGTGCAGGGGGTAGTAAGCACAGTGGCCTCTGGACAGGGTGCCAGGGGGCTTCTGGGGACCCCCTGTTGCAGTGTACCCCGCCTTACACCCCCAGCGTATACCTTAGTGTGGAGAAACCCAGTCCCCATCCTGCCCAGGCTCGGGGGGCAAACCCGCAAATGGGGCTGAGCTGCCAGCACGCTGTGCGCTCGCTGCTGGGGTGGCACCTGGGTTTGGGGGAAAAAAACATTCCAAAGCATAAATAGCCCTTATTTTCCTTGTTGTGGGTGAAGCATTCTGGATCAGTGGACGTAAGGGCTTTGTAGCAATGTTGAATGGGAGTAAAGCACCCCGAAGCATCCTCTGCAGCTTCCCGCGTCGGCCAGAAATGGGTTGCAGACAGAGCCTCTGCTCATCCCTGCTTCAAAACAAGACCCAAAATATTGTTTCTCTGGCAGCGGAAAAAACCAGCTAGCCACTGATTCAGATCCGTGCATGTCGTTGCTAACGTGCCTCAGATAACGAATTATTAGCTGCCGCGGTTGTGTCCCAACAGCAACATTTCAAAGCCTTTGCGGGGCTGCTGGGCTGCCTCGGCCCCGGCAAACAAGTTGCTCTGCTCAGTTTCGTGCCACCGGGCAGGATTTTGAAAGGGCTTGTAACATTTTTTTTTTTTAATGTTGTTTCCCAACGGCTAGGATGGCAGAGTGTTCATATTCAAGTCTGAAAATATTGGCCTTTAAGTGCCTTGTCTAGAAACTCCATTTTTTATCTTTCCAGGGCCGGCGGCTGGGCTGACATGAATTAAGGCCACCCCAGTGAGCAGCAGCAGCAGCAGAGGACGAGGCCAGCAGGTTTTCTGCTAAATGTGCTTGGGAAGAGCAATTAAACGGTGCGGATGCTGCGCGGTGAGCCTTGATTTTTAGTTACGCATTTTTCAAAACCACGCTTTCGGTGTCGCTAATATTTTTTTCCCCAGGGTTGTGACCTGGCCAGTGACAGCTGAGCGCCCCGCGTGCCCTCCCTGCCACCGGCATTCCCGGCCTCCTGACTCTTCCAGGACCGGTGCTGGGGGGCTGGAGATGAAACGCAGACCCTGGCATGGGGTGGCATTTCCATAAGTGCCGTTTGGGAAGGCAGGTGCTATTCCTTACATTATCGCCAGAGCATTTAAATCTTAATGACTGGCATTGTTGTCTCAAAGATGGTGTTTTTCCTGCTGAGAAACTGCATTAGATTGGAGAAACAGAGCTCATTTCCATTCACTCAGCAGTCTCTCTAGAAATGACATGCAGTGCTTGAAACTGTTTATTTCCAAATTCAGGCCTCCTCCGCATCAGTCATCAGCTTCAATTACCAGTTTTCCGGAGCCGAGCCATCAGGCAGTCTGACACGAGGGTCCAACCTAATTCCCACCTTCTCCAAAGTCAAGAGCATAATGTGCAGATGAAAAGGTGGAAAATAGCCTGGACTTCATTAGCATGCAGAGCCCGGCTGTTCATTTGCTTGCTGCGAATGGAAGTTCTGACACTCGGCGCCTTCTGCAATATGAGAAAAGTCCTCTTCAGAGTATATGATGTCCTTACCAGCCAGGAAAGGTCATCAAAAAGGCAGGCGCTGACCTTGCTCCCTGCTCTTCATGACTAGTTTATTGATTCCAGGAACACCTCATTACATGCCGGATCAACATATTATTGCCATGTTCAGCGGCTGAATTGTTTACAAGTGTCTTTATAACCAGCAAAAGCCTTCCGGATGATGCATGACTACACTCATTTGGATGTGACCTGCCAATTATATGTTATCCGATATGGTGCTGTGTGTCTTGATCCCTGACCGGGCCCGCTGCCCTGCATCAGCACGGGCCCATTTACTACTTCTTTCTAACCGCTCTTTGGGAAAGTGTCCATTAGCCTGTCAGTCTGTAAATATATTTTTTTTTTCTTATTTTTTTTTTTTTTTTTTACTTCTGCCGCAGGCAATGCGAGCGTTATTGCTCTGCCATTTGCTATGCATGAGGTTCATAATCAGTTGGGGGAAGAGGTTTTCTTTTTTTTTTCTTCTTTTTTTTTTTTTTTATGGCAGTGTCTGCTCACCCACCCAATTTGCAGTCAGTATGCATGGCGAGCGGTGCGACTTGTTACAGAGCAGCGTGCCGGCCCTGCGAGAGAGACCTGTCATATTTTATTCAGGCGCGAGCACCGCGAGGCCGGTGATTTATTTGCGGGAGGGAAGGCAGGAGCAAATCCACCCCTCACCCCCCCCAGTCTCTGCCTTCCCTGCCTCTAAAGGTCCAATAACTTACCACCCAGCAAATGCATTTTCCCCTTCTACATATTTTTCTGTGGTTTGCATTCTCATTCTCTAAATATATTGCGATGCATTATTTATCCTTGGTCTAGAGCCGGGTAACTCGGTGTAGTTTACATGGCCGTAGACACAAGAATTTAAAAAATAAATCACAAGGCACGACTACTATTTTAATCTCTCATTACAGACACTTACGGCTCAATCAAAAGGAAAAAAAAAAAAAGAGTGGTACGGCAACTCGATTAGCAGATCCGTAAAGAGAGATTGCGCCAAAAAGTGGCCCTGAGAAAGCAGCTCCAGGGACCCGTCGGCACAGACTCAGCCTGATTTCTACTGCCTCTGCTGCCGGTTGTCAACAGCCTTTGGTGGGGACCTGGGTGGGTGCGCAAACAACAGGCAGTGATGACTGTTGAGAGGACACCCCCCAGGCAGCTGCTTCGCGTTCGGTTTGGCACCGGAGAGGGGGTGCCTGTGGTTTTTTTCTACACCCCCAGCCCGGGGAACTCGCAGGGGAAAAGGCTGGAGATGATAATTTCCCTTCCCCACTGGTGGACGGTTTTTCTTGACGTTCGATCTCTGCGTGCAACCGGAAGTGAACGTGAAGGGGCTCATGCGCTTGTGAAATAGGAGGAGCGTGGGTGCAGGAGGGTTCTGGGGGACCAGGAACGGGCAGAGGTCTGACGCCTGGAACAAGGTCTGATACCTCAAACACAGATGAGGTGAACATTTGCTTAAATGTGTCTCTGTTTGGGGGAAATCCTTGAGTGTGAACCCAAAGCTATGGAAAAGAGCCGTTGGGTGTTTGCCTGCCCGGGGATGCTCTCCTGAGCATGAACCAGACCCACAGGGACCTTACGCTGATTTTGGGGTTTGGATCTGGTTCAGGATGATGGAGTTGTGCAAGCGAGAGGCAGTGTCCCCTCACAGCATCAAATCCCACGGGGTGTCCCTGCAGCATCTCATCCCAACTTTACAGGGTATGAGTACCGCTTTTAAAAAAAAAAAATTAAAAATTAAAAAAAACACCACCAAAAGCCCACAAAATAAGCGAACAGCATCACCTGAAAGCAGTTTGGTATCTTGTTTATTTAGTATCTACAGCTTACAGATGGTTTTCTTTCAAAGTATTTCCCACAGGAATTGGCCGTGGTACAAGAGTTGTGACGGAGCAG
>VXAK01027081.1:24828-85993 GCA_013399435.1 Arenaria interpres | reverse complement strand
ATTCTGTGATTCTGTGATTCTGTACTGGGGGGACCAGGCTAAGCCCCCTCATTTCCTTATTTTTTTGTGTAATAGAACATCAGAGTGTTTAACCCTGCCTGCTTTTCTTTCTTCTGCTTTGGCTTTCCTTCTACGTTTTCCCCACTCCTTCCTACTGCCCGCAGTGCTGGGACTGAGGCCGGGTCAGCGCCATCCCTGGCAGCGTCACGTGTCCCCCTCACCCCCTCCTGCTCTCTCTTCTCCACGGGGACCCTTTTTCACGCATCTTCTCAATTTAAGGACCCTCCGCTGTCCCTTGCCCGTTTTCCCCAGCTAAGAGGTTTGTTTGGAGCAAGAGGTGCCGTGGGAGTGGGCAGCCTCCCCAAGTCGGTTCCTCGGCGGGGAGATGCTGAGCAGTCCACCTCCTCCTGAGCAGCTCCTGGGCAACTGAGCGCCCTTGAGCGCCCTGTCCCTCACAAGCGCTCCGTAACTTAAAAAACAAACAAAAACAACCAAAAAACCAAAAAAAAACCTATCAGGGTTGGAAAGGTCCACTGAAAAAATAAACCCTGCAGTCCTATGAATGTCAGCTCCTGCACTGAGCTGTCAGGTGGAGATCAACCCCCTCCAACTGAAACCTGGAAATATTAGTTCGGGAATAAGGTTTTTCCAGTGAGTAAATATAACGTACGCTCATAATTTCAGATAGCACTAGAAGCGTTTGAAAGTTTTTGATATTATTTTAGCAAGCACAAATATTTTTCAAAAGCCGTTTAGTCTTCCAGAACCAAACCTGGTATGTCGCTGGAATAGGCTTAAGAAAGCCAGATTCTTCACCTGTTTTGAAAAATAACAAATTTGTAGTATGTGAAAGTGTTTTCTTGTTCCAACGCCATGCAGCGTTCAACAGTTCCTGCGCTGACAATCAGCGATGCATTCAAAATCCGTGTCAGCCCGACGGAGCGAGGTTCACGGCTGACATTCTGAAATAACAAGTTTTGAGTTTCTCACCTGGGTGTCAAAGAGGAGACCATTTATTTAGAGGTAGATATTAGCAATGAGAGCTGTTATGAGGAGACCCTCTGGGGGAAAAAAAAAAAAGCAATTCAACTATGAAGCAACCATGAAAACCTTTTTATTTCCATTTTATTTGCCCCCATGACTGAGCAGGAACATGATGCTGATACAAAGGCTCCAGAGAAGTCTCAGTACTACAAGTAACTTCACAGAGAGCAGGGGATTGTGTCCGCAGCTGAGATGCCAAAGCACCATTTTTTCCCCCCCGCTATGTATTTTTAAAGCAAAGGGCACGCCGTGGTGGACCCAGGTTGCAAAGTCAGGATCTGGGGGAGAAAAATGAGCAACTTTGGAAATTTCGACAAGCTCTGACCCAGATTTCACCTGTCAGTTCTTGTGAAGATGTGAACTCGTGCCGTGATGAACGCACCTCTTTGCTTTCAATAAACAGAGTGAGAGAGAACAATACGGCTCCCATTTTGAGTGCATTTTATGTGAACTCAAGAATAAAAGGCTCCCAAATCTGCAAATCCTTTGCCTGTATGTTTTCTTGAGTAGGTAAGCTCTTACATGAGCTAAAGCCTTCCATATCTTATTGAGCCATTTATTTATAGCAGACATGTGAAGGCTAAGCCAGACAGCAGCTATGGTTATTCAAGTGACAGAAGCTAATTTGGGGACTGTTATGTACCGCTACATCAATTCAGCAAAGCCTTTTACTTTACATTTAAATTTGGTTTATCCGAGTTTGAGGCTGAAAGTGTTGAAAAACACAAACGTGGCGGAGGAACCCTAAGCCCAAAAGCTCGTCCCGATGCTCTTGAGCCCCCCGACACTGACACGTGGCTGGAGCCGTCTCCTAGCCATGCCGCAGCCGCCTCGCAACCGCAGCTGATGCTTTCATGTGGCCGTCCTCGGACAGAAGTTCTAATGAAGGGTAATTATGATGATGATCTTGTACTAATTGTATCCTGATTGCTGTTCTAATTGCGCTTAAGTATTTCATAGCTATCTGCAATTTTGCCTACTGATGTAGCATTTCTTCTCCTTAAATTCAAATCCTCTCGCGGTATTTGAACTTTCTTTACTGGGGCCCTGGGATTTAAGTGCTAATACGGCAACTTCCTTTCAAAAGGACCTAAGTTTGTATCTGAAAATGAAAACGAAAAAATAAATAAAGTGCTTTGCTTTTTCTGCTTCGTTTATCAGCTGAGGATTTAAGCACGGGGTTTGTCAGGGCTGGTCCAGCACTCGCTCAAGGGGTACTGTGGCTTTTTCCACTGTCCCAATGGATTTTGGTGAGACGACATTGCAGGGATTTGCCAGCTAGAGAAAGCGGCGATTCAGAGGCGGAGGAATCGAGAGTTTTTATTGATTTATATACAAATGGGAAGTAGCCATTTGCGTTTTTCTGGTTAGTTTTCTGGTATACAATAAACGCAGCAAACCAGGCTACCAAAGGAGGGGCCTCGTTATTGTAATCATCCAGCAGCTCGCAATTATTTTTGGAATTAACCTTCTTTGTGGTGAGGGTGGCAGAGCCCTGGAAGAGGCTGCCCAGGGAGGGTGTGGAGTCCCCTTCTCTGGAGATCTTCAAGCCCCAGTGGATGCCGTCCCAAGTGATGTGCTCTGGGCAGCCCTGCTTTGGCAGGGGAGTTGGGCTGGATGATCTCTAGAAGGGCCCTTCCAACTCCGACAATTCAGTGATTCTTGCAAAGTCCCTTTCTCCCCCCTTTTCCAGAGACACGGAGATTCCTGCCTCGCCCCAGCAACTGAAGAGGCTGGGCCCAGTTCTCCTCAGCACTGCCCTGCAGACTTGACTGGGCACGACAGCCATTTTAGCTGCTGTAACAATGCCTAAATTAACAGATTGAATCATACTATATGAACGTATGAGGTAATAATTTAGGAATCAATACTTTAAATCTCAAGAGTCCCCAAACTCCCTCCGCAGATTTCCAGCACAAGGGTGGGGAACCCTCTCACAGCTCTGACCTGCACGCCCACCGTCTCCCCCACTAGCAACGCTCTCGTTAGCCCTCTGGACGTGTTTTTAAGCCATTAAAAGCTTAAAAATGCCTCAAAAGCTTAAAAAAAAGCCATCGAGGCGCCGAGAGGCCGACACAGCCTCCCCCCCCCGTCCCCATGGCAACGCGCGGGGGGGGCGGGGACTTCCGGGGCGGGGCCGTCGCGGTGCATGCCGGGAGCCGTCGCTCTGGCCACCGGCGTAAACAGGGCGGCATGAGCGGGCCCGGTCCGGCCGCTCCCGGTGCCCCCCGGCCCGACCGCGCCTGCTGTCGGGGGCTCGGCAGCCTCCTGGAGAGCCTCCGCCGCAGGTGAGGAGACCGCACGCCCCTCTGCCGCCATTCCCTTTCCCGAGAGCGGCCGCGCCGGGCCCGGCCTGCCCGCCAGGCCCCCTGGGTGCCCGCGGTGGGCCTGGGCTCCCCTCACCCGGGCCGGGAGGGGAGGGGAGGAGAGGAGTGGTCTCCCCTGTGCCCTGGGTCTCTCACCTGAGAGGGACGGGGGAGGCGGACTCCCGCCTTCCCGGGAATGCGACAGTTGTGCTCCGGGAGAAATGGAATGGGGTTTGTGGGGTTTTTTTGGGATATTGTCCCCCGGCGGGGCTTTCTGCGGGGATGGGGGGGAATAGTGCAGGGTGTCCTGCAGTGTCTCACACGGGGCACTTCTGTCACATCCTTCTGCTTTATCACTTTTTTTTTTTCAGATGGCTACAGATTGTATGTGTACTTAAAGGTAGCTTATCAGTAACACTTGATCTCAATGTTCCTGCTCATTGTGCTGTGTGACTTCTGTATGAGCTTATCGGGTGGCTTCTAAAAGCACTGCAGACCTGTTACTGCTTGTCTGAGCACTTCTGGTAATAGTTAAAAATGACTTGTTACTTTAAGCAAACAAGCAAATAATATAGATGCTGGTATTTCAGAGCTGGCTGGTTGATGAATGGGCATGTACAGATGTTTCTCCTACAGACATCTTTTTAATCTTTTTAAGAAAGTTACTTTAGGTGTGTTCCAATTTATGGATGCTTCACAGGGTTCTGACTTAAGGAAAAAAGCAAGTGCGAGTGGTGATGCAAGCTTTCTGAAGGGGCTTTGGCTTGTGGGATCTCAATCACCAGGCAGTTCCTCTGAAGCTGTGTGCAATTAGCGATGCTCCTGGCCTGTTACTCACTGCAATAACTACAGTAATTGGTGTCAATTAGCACTTTTTTTTTTTCCTGGCCAGAGGAAGTCTCTCGAGATCATTTACGGTATACTGTTATGAAGTTGCTCTTTAAGTAGTACCTGTTTTCTGTCTAATACAGAAGACTTTGATTTTCTGGGTCTCATGCTAGCATCTCAAACATCCAGAATTAGCAGAAATAATAACACCATGGCAGTGAGAATCTAAACTTGCATGTAGATAGTGCTTTTACAGAAATGCTCTATATATCTTCACTAATACCCTGTTCTGGTCTGGAATATCACTGGCAGACAAAATGGGAATAATTTGCTGTTGAAAAGGCTGGATAAGGATATACACAGAATATTTTTATTGTATAGAAATTATTAAAGACGTGAGCCCTAGATAGGGAAGACACTTGATATAATTGTGGCATTAGAAAATGAAGGGAGAGGGAAGATTAAAATCTGAGTGTTTTAAACTGCATGTTGCTTTAAACTGTGCTGTCATGTCCAGATAACTCTCGTGTTAGAAGTAGACATGTCTTGTGTCTCCTGAGAGCCTGGTCTGCATGAAGTTTAGTCACCTCTTTTGTAGCTTCTCTGTTGTCTGAGCCTGTGGCTGAGCTCAGGCTGCATGAATGGACTTCTTCAGCTCCTCCGAAACCTCTGGGAACATAATACATTTCAGATATTAGCTTCTCTAATCTGGTTGCACCATAAGGTTCAGGAATTATTTGGGGAAGGGTAATTACAGGCAAACAGACAGCATGATTGCAGAAGCTTTGTTTCCTTTGGAGACCCAGCTTAACAGGTCTTGTGGTAATAAATAGACCTTTTCTGCCCGGTACACTTCTGTTGTAGGTACTTTAAAATAGAAAATAAAACATCTATTTGTACTTGGTGGTATTGACAAACAAGGAGTAATTTTTATGCTGGACTGCAAGTTGTAGGTTTCTGCTGCCTCTGGGAATTGGGCTGCAGAGGCAGTTGTCTCTTCAGAATTTCTTGAAGTGATACCTTTCATCTAAACAGCTCTTTAAAGTAGAAAATATAAAGACTTTTGTTATATCACTGGAGAATTTCAGCTTTTTATGTCCCACTCTGGAATTCTGCATTGATCTAATTTCAAGTTGCCTGTTCTAAGACCTGAAGTACCTGACGGCTGTTTCGCTCCCCACTGCAGTCCTGCTTTCAGTTCACAGTTGTGCTTAAGCAAACGATGAGCCACTACTAATAAGGGGTACGTGCAAGAGCTTGAGTGTGGTGGAGGAAGCTGCTGCTTGGTTGTGTCCCCCATCTGACTCGTGGTGAACTAGAAGGGAGTTCTCATGAATACTTCTTTTTCACCTCTTCTCCTAAATCTGTTTCTTCTTTAAATACCCGAGTTCTGAAGTGCTTGAGAAATTAGCCATCAGATAGTAAACTTCTGAGACTTGTGCAAAGAAAGCCCCATAACTATACCTTAAATAACATGCTAGACTTTATTGGCCATATTTTATTTCCTAATGCTGGTGCTTTGTCCAATCTAAATATAAAAATTACTGCAATCATAGGTCTCTGTTGTGCACGTCAGTGGTATCTGTGTTGTGTGCAAAATTATAAAGAATTAGGTTTGTGGTGTCTAAGATAATAAGTGAAATGGGGCAGAGAGTTTACCTTCTGTGTCTTATACACACCTGACCACGTTGTGATTACTCAGTACTTAATCTTCAGTGGTTGCTGGTGAGAAAGGCAGGGTTTGAGCAGTGTGGGCCATGAAGTAAATAAATTATATAGTTAAGTGCTGCACTTAACGCTGTGCCTAACTTTGCAATTAGCTCTGCTTTTCGGATGGTGAGGCCAGATGCTTCACGCTAAGGGTGATTTCCAGTAAATGTGTACAAATAGTAAGATGTCCTGAACAGTGAATGTAAACCAGGTAGGATTACTAGTTTCAGAAACATCTGCTGGTATCAGTTGTATGTAGAAGATGATGCTAAACGGGCCCCCTCTAAGCATCCCCTGGGGACGAGTGCAGGTGGCTAAGGCTTGAGCAGGCTCTGGCCAGGCTCCGGGCTGCTAAGGTGGATGCAGCTCAGTACTCAACAGTTGATTTAATGCCAGACTAGCGTAGAAAAACAACTGTAAAAATAATGTTTCTTACTTTTATGGGAAGATTGCATTGTGCCCGAGTGTTGCACAATTTTCTATGTACTTATCTCAACAGGGTATCGTGGCAGTAGTACTGCTATTCCTACATTACGGATGCGGAACTGGAGCACAAAGAGACTAAGGCCTGATATCTCAAAAATATTGAGACATCTTAGTCCTGCTGGCTTAAATGGGAGGTGAGGGATCAAATATCACTAGAGATCGATGCCTGGTGGAATGCCAGAGATTAGAGTGAGCTTGTTGCTGACCAGGGAATTTAATTCTGTTCTCAAATCCCAAACTAACACTCATTCTCTGCAGACTGAAGATTCATGGTTGTTTGAAAAATAGCCACCTGGATCTTTAAAAAGTTCTGAAGTGTGCTATTTTTGCCCATTTGAGGAAAAAGCAGATACCTGACTGTTTGTATCACTTTAACCTAATGCAAAATGGTGTGAACAAATGAAAGTTTCAGAGAGAGACCTTTGTTTTTTCACAGAAAAAGGAGGTGGTGGTGCAATGGAGTGGCTGGAATGATCCCTGTACGCCTTCAAGCTTCACTTCTGTCACTGACACACAGACACTTGGTAGAGCCTTGCCAGAACCTGGGCAAGCAGCAAATCTAAAAGTAAAGTCTTGATTGCCTCTAATTCAGTGTTTGCACAGAGCTGTGTCGTAAAACACCACAAGCTGTGCAGTAACCATTTTAGACATCCATAATGATGATACTCAAATGCTGAGAGGCTCTTACCTGGTGTTTTTTTGTACTGTTTTGTCTTGCCTTGAGAACACCATACTTATATATTCATGTGCTGTAGCACAGACTAATGAATGGGATACTGAAAAACCATGCTGGTAGAAAGGAAACAATCTTTGAGGAGCCAGGGAATGTGATGTGCTACCTGTGGTATCAGAGTGAGAAATAGGATTGGAGCCAATGGCTGTTCACATCCATCGGCTTTTACATCCATCAGGATATCAGTGTTCTTCATTGAGTCATGAAAATTACTTCTAGAAGTGTAAAAACAAGATCTTGAAATCTGCTTTTGCTTAGCTGTCCGTCATGTAAAAGGAAATTGAAAGGATGAGATCCCAGATGAAGCGTGGCTTTTAAATTGCATACATGACATGAAAACCTAATCTTGTTTCAGACAGTGGCAGGATCAGATGGATAAAATGCATGCCTTGATCTCTCAGACTAAGAAGCAGAAAGGGTTTTTTTCCTTGCTTTCTTCTGTGCAGGGCAACTGGGAGGAGGCAAATGTGTGTGGCTATGGCATGGATGTGTTTGCAGGGGAGTGCACAAACCCATGGGTAAGCGTGCCTAGCCATATTGGTGCATGCACTCTCATGCATCTGCCCATATCGCTTGCACATATGCAGCCTTCCTGGCTAATAGGAATTTGATACTAGTTTTTAATAAGAAACTTGGTGTACTTGCTTTGATTGTTGCAGGGTTTTTAATGTGAATGTACTGGAAGCTTGTGTTATATCAACTGGTTATTTTAAGATTTTTTTGCTCGCAGTATGGCTGCTCATCTTCAGATGCAATTTATAATTATTAAATTAGATCAGCTTTACCCAATTTTTTTTTCTTCCTGAAAATAGATTCTCTTTGAAATAGATTGCAGGTGAGGCATGAGTTTTTCTTAAGCAGCCTGATCATCCCCATGGGCCTATACCCTTGCATTGCTTTTGGCAGATACAGATGGTCCCGTAGCATTTTCACAACCATAAATATTTTTGATGGTTACTTATATTTGTTACCCTTTAGTAAGTTCTGGCGGGTAGTGCTAGCATATCTCTAGATGTACCTGGCTTTAATGCATAAGTGTGAAATATGTACTTGTTTTTAAGTTCAAATTGCTAAATAAAATACATTGTGTCTGTATGCCAGGAAAGAGTTTGGATTTTTTGAAAATCTGTTTTTTAATGTGTTGATAGATTCCTGCAAGAAATTCTGGGGAGCCGTTCGTTTGAAAGAGTTCAGCTAACTATTTCCTGCATGGAAAGTTGTCTGCTCTGGGACTTGGAGTGGGGAAGAAAGGGAGAGATGAACTCATGAACTGCCAGTCTTGGGGTTTAGAGCCTTTCCCAGGGCTCCTGGAGAGGGACTTGGAACAGCAATTATAGCTGGGCAGAAGTCTCTGGCTATTTTGATGTCTCATGTGTGGATATGTATGTGTTCAAGCATCTTTTCCTTCCAGAGCAGCCTAGCCCTTGTTCCAATGAGGAACAAAGAAGTAAAAGCTTTGAGGTTTGGTTTTTCTTCTTGTTGGTTTGGGTTTGTTGGGTGGTTTTTTTGTGCTAAGATTGGCTGGCAGATCGGTCTGTAAGACTACCAATCCAGCAAAAGTGTACTGTCTGCTCTGAAAAGGTTATGCTCTGTGAAATGCTTTGTTTCTTGTGTTCTGAGAATTTAAAGCGTGAAATAGTTTTATCTTACTATGTGTTGTTTGTTTTCTTCCAGTGAAGCCAAAAGGCTGGAATTAGAAAGAAAACTGATGGAATACATGAGGTCTGATGCATACCTGTAAGCCTTAAAAGCTTCTTATAGGTTGTTTTATTTTAATTACAAAGACTTAAATATCATGGGATGCTTTAAGAATCTTATCTTGAAGTTTTCTTATGACAATAAATGTATATTCAAATGTTAAGTATAATGTAAGGTTCATATCTCTAAGTTATGGATTAAATAACTTTAGCAATAATGATCTTATTCTATTAATACTGAAATTTTATTATAGTAGTGAATAATAACTAACATGCAAGCTGGTTTTATGCAACTTTTACAAAATCGCTGTTCATCCTAGAAAGTCCTAGGGTCATAGAAAGTCTGAAAGTTTTAGGAATTCCTAAAGGATATTCCAGGTTCTGGTCTTGCTGCCTGTATTGTTTCTGCATTATCAATTTAATGTAAAATGCATGCACAGTCTGAAAAAGTAACATAAAAACCCAACAACAAAAGAGGGCTGAAAAGCATCTCATTCAGTGTTCCTTTCCTCAAATGTGCTTTGTAAAGCTCATAGAGGTGACTTTTCTGTCTCGTCTCAAGGGACTGAGGACTAGTTGTAATAACGGTCAATCCCTTAGGAAGTCCTCTTCTGAAAGAAGGCCTTTAAATTAGAAAATAAAGACATAAATTTAAGAAAAAAAAATGCCTGAACAGATGGAGAAACATCACATGTACTTTGTTTTGTGGTTTAATTTGATATTTTTTTTACTCTAACAGGGTTTGAGTTGAAATTTCTCTGAAAATATTGGCAGCTTTGGGGGATTTAGGTTTCAATTCCACAACTGATTTAAGTGGACCTGTAGGTAGAGTGAGACCAGAAGATGCTCCTGATGGCCCCTGGTTCACATTTTCTCTTTGTTGGCACTAGCACTTGTGTGGCTGCCCTCTAATCAGATAAGAAAATAGGTCTGGCAGAAGGGAATCTGTTTTTTTGAGTGGGTAAGAACTGATTTAGATGGATTTTTCAGCTGGATTACTCTTGGCCTAATTTGTCATGTGGCCACATAGCAGATAGCATTGGCACAAAAAAGAAAGGCTTCAAGTGCGATGCCTTTTCTGGTGGCAGCATGGATTTAGGTTGGCTTAAAGCAGTTGTGAACCTGCAGCCTTAATGTCACCATTTGTATGACCTTCAGAGTACATTCTTCTAAATACAATTTTCATTTTGTTCTAATGTGATATGACTAGAACATAATCCATTTGAAACAAAATTACAAGAGTTTTTAAATATCCTTTTGAACACCAAACCCCTATTTAAATGTGAAGTCATATAAGAGACACCCTGTCAGTTGTATAATGTAGAAGAAATAACCCCCAGGACAGTTTGGGGGCTGAGCTGCTGGAGAGCAGCTCTGAGGAGAAAGGCCTAGGAGTCCTGGTGGACAACAGGATGCCCATGAGCCAACAATGTGCCCTTGTGGCCAAGAAGGCCAATGGCATCCTGGGGGGCATCAGGAAGAGTGTGACCAGCAGGTCGAGGGAGGTCATCCTGCCCCTCTGCTCTGCCCTGGGGAGGCCCCATCTGGAGCACTGGGTCCAGTTCTGGGCTCCCCAGTTCAAGAAGGAAAGGGGACTGCTGGAGAGGGTACAGCAGAGGGCTATAAAGATGATGAGGGGCCTGGAGCATCTCCCTTATGAGGAGAGGCTGAGGGACTTGGGTCTTTTTAGTCTGGAGAAGAGAAGGCTGAGGGGGGATCTGATCAATGCTTATAAATACTTAAAGGGAGGGTGTCAGGAGGACGGGGCTGGTCTTTTCTCAGTGGTGCCCAGGGACAGGACAAGAGGAAATGGGCACCAACTTGAGTATAAGAAGTTCCACCTAAAGATGAGGAGGAACTTCTTTCCTGTGAGGGTGGCAGAGCCCTGGCAGAGGCTGCCCAGGGAGGTGGTGGAGTCTCCTTCTCTGGAGACATTCAAACCCTGCCTGGACTCGTTCCTGTGGGACCTGCTCTGGGTGGACCTGCTTTGGCAGGGGGTTGGACTAGATGATCTCCAGAGGTCCCTTCCAACCCCATGTGGTTCTGTAGCTTTGGGCAGTGTGCAGAAGAATGTGTCTATTCCTTTTTGCGGGGCTGGGGGGAGCACCTTCTACATAAGTGTTAGTATGTATGTGTCTGAAGAAAGGTGATTGTAATAGATGTGTTGGTTTTATTTTCATCCTCTGTTAAACACAGTTTCTTTTTCCCCTGTAGAATGAAAGTAAAATACATGAAGCTGAGAAAATACTTGAAAGAAATAGATGAACGACGAAAAGGAGCTCACCTGCGAAACCAGACCTTTTTAAAGGAATTCGACCAATTTGAAGCTCATGTGAAGACTTCAAGTTCAGAGATGATTCAGAAGATGGAAGTAACTTTATTAAGACCTAACCTAATACGTTAGTGTTTGCTGTTATTACAGGGTTGCTACATTGGTTTTGTCTGAGTATTATGCACATCAAGACTTCAGATGCTACTGAAACCTCATCATATGTTTTGGAGTGCTTAAAGTGCTAATGTTTGGGAATTTGAAAGGAACCCAAACTCTGCAAATCTATGATCTAATAGATCCTACTGTAGCTGCAGAGGTAGTCAGCAATGCTTCTCAGAACTCTGCCTTTGGTCTATAGTAAAATGTTCTGTGCTTCTGAGTCTCTTGGAAGTGAGGGAGAACTGAGATCAAAAAAATGCATAAATGGATCATGTCTTTGGAGTATTAGTGATAAGATAAAAAACCAGTGTTATCTAGGTTAGCACAAAAAAACGACTTGAAATAGGTTCATAAAGACTTTATTATAAAACTGTATTTTAGTAAGGCTTTTATTACTTAAAAATGCCCAAATACATTTTCACGGAAGGTTTGTTTCAGGATGCATTTTTCATGTTGCTGGTAGGAACACCCTGAATAGCCATCGTTAGTCTTGCCCGTGCTTATTGCTCTGTCTTCATCAGCTGTAAGTAACTTCTGTTGCAACAGATTACTGTGTGTGAGCTGTCTGTACTAAAGCTGAGCTAAAATGAGGTCACACTCAGTTCTGTTACTAAACAGTAACTAGCCACCCTTGAACAGTGGTAAGAGCATAAACTACTTCTTCCAGCATCCTGTTGCATCACTCAGGTCTTTGCTTTTGGTAACATTTTTTGCATGTACACAGAGATATTTTATTCACGTGCCTTCAGAGTTGGAAGCTTTGAACTTCTCTTACCAGCCCTTTGGGCTGGTAAAGTAAAGCCTAGAGAGCATTTCATCACCTTGTGTACTTGAGTTGTGCATCAGAACTGACATGGAAGGAGTACTAAATGACCACTTTTAAAAGAGCCAGTACCCAATAGAATATACTTCTTGCTGTTGTCTTTGTAGCACCTTTGTTACCCAAGATGACTGCAAACGTGCTGCTTTTCCTTTCCCCTCTCATAGCCTTGACTGCTGTCAGCTCAAAGGTCTACAATAGTAAAAGGGTCTTACTACTGACTTCATTGAATGTCATCAGTTTGAAAGCTCATGCTGGGATGAATTATCCTTCTGAAAGAGGCTGTTGAACTAATATATGCCTGTTCTGGTTTTAAATGACTAATTTCTTAAAAATTACCACAACAGGTAGAAAACATGCACGGTCATTACATTTTAAAAGAAAGAATAAAAGCTCTTGTGAAGACAAATGAAAGTGACCATTCAACAACTACATTAGCCACCCTCTGCTGTTTGATCTGCCTGTTGCAGTAGGTTTGGTCTGCAATTCTCATTGCAGAAACAATTGTCAACAGTCAGCTTGACTCTACAGTGTTTTCTTTTCAGAGAAAATTATCTGTCTTCTGGCAAGCCCTTATGGGAATATCTCTCCTCATGATGACTAGAACCGATAGTGAAATGGGGATTTCTGTACCTCCAGTATGTAGTCAATCTACCTCAATATCTCAAAATAGTATGGGAGAAAAAAAGAATCGTGTGGATTCTTCTTCTTCATTACTGTCCTGTAATGTGGATTACATGATAGTAATTTCATTTGTGTTGAGATAAGATCATTTACCACTAGGCCTGGATTGCTAGGATGGTTTTTTTTTTCATGCTGAAGTAAAATTTGATTCTCTTAATTTTCCAGTCTTTTAGACCCGCATTTGCAAATGTGAACGGACTTTCTGCTTTTCCTGTTTAGCCCTGTTGGGGTAAATGGCTTCAGTCTTTTCCTTATGGTTATGTGTCATTAATGCTGCTTGTAGGTTGAATAGTTACATTGGTCTTCCCCTCCTTATAATTAGCGCAGAAATAAGATGAAACTCTTTTGTATTAGGAAAGAGATTTCTGCATGTCTTATAGTAATGTTTGAGACAAACTTGATCAGGATCCGTATTTAAGGTTATAAAATAAGCAGGATTTTTATCATACCTTGTGACTGAAGTACTTTCAATTTAATAGGCTAGTATAAGAAACAGCTAAGCTCTGAGGATTTTTGAATCATGTTATTAATATGTTGTCTTGCTGTTCACTGAAGAACAATTTGGGAGTTGCAAAGTGATTTAGATTAGCAATGATCTCAGATTTAAAAAAATAGTGATGTGATCATGCCACTAATATGTGGAGTCAGATTTTTGAGGAGTTAAAAACTGAAAAGGCAATGTGTTTATATCTACTTTCTAAGAGCAGTAGCGTTTTTCAGAAATATTTGGCAGGGTTTATTTCTCTCCCTCTGCCACTCCCCTCTTTTAACCTGCTGGAAGAAAGGAGGGAAGGAAAAAAATCAGTTGAGGTATTTTAAGCCCCTGTGATGTGGTACTGACACTTTTGTGTCGCTGTCTAGAATTCAGTTGTGATTGTTCTTTACTTCTCTGAAATGCAGTTTGAATTAAAACAGGAGCGGTGTTTTTGGAGGATACTGTTTTCCTCACTCTTCAGGGGTACACACAGCTTGATCGGAGACAGTAAAACTTAGACTGTGATCCTCTTAAAAGGAGGAGTCCATAAAGTCTGGATCAGGATTCCTGAAAATGTGAATGTGCAGCAGCACCCCTGGATGACAGTGGTACTGGAATGAAAGAAAAATGTGGGGTGGCAGAGGGGCTCAGATACAGCAAGTATCTATTCCAAGTATGTGAAAAGAAATACATGGGCACTTCTGGAAAAAAAAAAAAGCTAAAGGGAGCGAAGAGTCAGGCTGCAACATGGGGAGCGGAAGGGGAAAAAGTGTAAGGTGTGTAAGTTTGAAAACAAACAAGCAAACATTACCTTAAAATGTGGGGTTTTTTAAATTTCTGTCTTCATGTGCTCTAGAAACACTGTGCGGGGAAGTTAGTCTGAAGCAGGGATGTCTAAGCAGCAAGGTACTTTGGTGTCGTGTGTCTCCTCCCCATCTAGTTTGACTTTCATTAGGTGCATCAGAGTAAAGGGCAAGAAAGCCTTTATATGAAATTCTTATGCTAGAAAAGTTCCTTTCTTTCAATAGACGTGAGCTGTTGTCCTTTCCAAAACTATGATGGATTTTAACTATGGGTGTTAATGCAGTGTGTAGTCCTTTTTGAATCCTCGTATTGTACTGATTTGACAAAAAGCTTATGTACTATGGCTAAAAAAAACCCAACCAACCAACATCTTCCCCCCCCCAATTTAATTGTTTTTAAATTAGTTGTCTTTGGTTTTATTGAAAATCTCTTTGTGTCTTTATTAAGAACAGCAATGGCTGGCTGGCCCCAAACAACTCTGTGTTAGCTGTAACTTGCAATGTATTAACTCTGCCTTCCGTCTTTAATATGAAAAGTAAATAGCCCCAATCTTTGCTTTTCTCTGCTCATGTGGAAGATTTTTATGTATGGTATTTGAGATGGGGTGATGAGACCCGTTTGTATTGATTAACGCTCCCTCTGAAACGCCAGTGGGTTTGCATCTACGTTTCCCGTTTGGGATGTGCTGTCCTTGACTGCAGCATGAAGAGCTGGTGATCTGGGGGTGGTGTTAGCTGTCTCTGTGCCTTTGGAAGTAAGGAAAAGATGTAGCTATCTCTTAATGGTGCCCACGTTAATAAATTCCTTGCACAACTGCAGCCCAGCTAGTACCTGGTCATTCTTTTAAACCTGTTGGGTCTGGCGATATTCACAGAGTATCTTTTCCTTGCTTCAGCTTAGTAACTTATAGTTTAGAGACTGTCCTTTTGTGTGTCTGCATGTAATTCCCCACTTCTTTAATTTTTATTTAAAGCAGAGCAGGAGGGGTTACATTGTGATGCTAGGTTTACCCTGGTTTTAAGAATTTAGGTTTTTTCTGAGCAACCCTAACGCACACCAGTTTGACTAGTGGTAAGTTGTTACAACATACTGATGCGAGTCACAGTTGTGCCACGGGTGGACCTGCATGCAGTGTTTTCATTCATTGCTTCCATTTTGATGTTTCTATGCCATCCATTTTATTTTTGCCAGGTTAGGCTTATATTTTTTTTTTTCTGAGCTGTTGAACAAAGCACAGATTACATATCCTCTGTGCTACAGTTATGAAAAGCCCCCTTGTTGGGGATTGCATAAGAATTATGGAGCATGTAATCATTTAATCTATCATGGAAGTACACAGAAATTATTGCTTTCTTTTTTCCATAGAGAGAGAATGCCCTTTAGGACTGCTTTATCATAACTATGTCCACAGTTTATTATGTAGCTGACAAACTTCTTTTATTTCTGGAAGATTCACTTTTTTTCTGTCTTTCTCTGTCTGCAATTTGTTCAGTAATTTTGGGGAGCATAAGTAGATTCACTCAAGTTTTTAGGGAAATCCAGTAGTTATATTTGAGTTTATTTTGATATATAATCTTTAATTATAACGTGGTCTGGTATTGTTTCTTAAAATTTCATGTTTACAATTTTATGAACAGCTTCTATTACCTGGGAAATGGCATTCTTGTTAAATGCACCATTGGAGTGAAGTGCAGAGCTGGTTAAGTTAATTGTTTTAAAGATTTATTTTCATGCATATTACCTGATGCAGAATAGGTATTGAAGTGCTTTCATTCAGGGCCGATGTAACTTGTTATTGGGGTTTACAATTACTAACAAACAGGATTAATTATAGGTGCTGCATGTGCTTGGCTTTTAAGCAGTAGTCCTACTATGAATGCATTACATTTGGTCAATTAAACAATGTAGTGGAGGTGAAGATGGTTTATGCAGTTGTTTGTTAGTAACACTACAGCAAGTTGCCTTTCATGCTGGGTTGCTTTTTATAACATCTGCCATATATTTTTCCTTATAATAGCTCAATGAGTTGTAAGATGATGTATGTAAAGCAAAAACAAATTCTAAAGCTCGTTTCATCCAAAAGCGGCGGAGTCATTGTCTGGATACAGCAGAAATAATGTAGCGTTACAAATACTAGTTGGGATGAGATAAATTTGAGTCAACAAGTTATTAGTATTTTGTAGGATTCTAAATTACATGAATAAATAAATATGTATTAAAAACCTGCAGAAGATTGTGTACAGGCCATGTCATTTGTTCAGGGAAGCAGAAAAATTAGGAGAAAATGGGATCTCTGGCTTTTTAAATATAGTCGAAGTGAAAAATGCTGCTGGGACATTATATTTAAAAGTGCACGATTTGCAAAGTATTTGTTGATTTGGGGGGGGGGGGCTTTTTTGGCTTTCAATTTTATGTAATGGATTTGTTCCCATTTAGGCACGGTATGGAACAGAAATGAAGAGTGTGTTACCCCTTCAAGAGGGTAACTTGTTGGCAGAAGGTGACAAGGAAGAGGAATACGGCGAGCAGGTAATGCAGAAGAAGCGCGGGGGGAATGTGTTTTATTGCATTGTGCTTGCTTCTGAGCTGCTGCGTGAGGAGGCAGGCATTGCTAAGCAGCCCTTGTGTGGGGATTTTTTGTTGTGGCAGTTGTAGTGTGAAATACTGTTTAGTGCCTGAGTGAAGTAGAATAATCTGGGGAAAAAGTGCAATTATTTCAACCAAAGAACTGGAATTAAAAAGCAGGGAGAACTCTGTCTATATTCATCTTCGTGTTGGTTTTTATAATTCCTATGCCGAATAGTGTGAAAATGGTCTTGACTGAGGAGGAAATATTCTTAATGAATGATTTTTTTTTTAAATGCAGCAGTTGATATGTATGGTGTATTTATAATTTTGTGCGTTTTGACCTTTTCTCAGAAGAAGCAAAAAGAGATTGCATATCTAAGTAACAGACAAAAAGACTGACAAGGAATACTTAAATATATTCTGCTATATATCTGCAGTAATGCAGGCTTCTAATCCCTCCTCCTATCTCCATATAAATGATACAGTTCAAGACCATGGCTGTTTTCTTCACTAAAAGCAGTAAAGCTCTTTTAGATGAAATGTCTAAAAACATCTTGTAATAACTTGGAGCATGCTGGCAAGAGTAGTCACTTGTGACTATGTGTGAAACCCCCTCAGCCAGTCGATATTGTAATAAGCAAAAATGGTAGCATCACTCCATTATTCAGAGAAGCCAACAGCATGCTTGTCCCTTAGGCTACAGCATTCATTAAGAAAAGCTTACTGGGCTGAAAGCTGGAAACAGATGATAACGGGATATGATTTTCATATTTAATGCATTCCTTGGAAGAGTATGTGTGCTGCAGATTGATAGAAGAATCAACTGCTACTTTACTAAAAGACTTTCTAGTTTGCCCTATAGCTACCGATGGAATCATTCAGCCAAGAAATTAACTTTTTCTCCTTTTACCTGCTTTATATATCTGCTAAGCAGGCTGCCTTGCTGCCAGTAAATGTTATTATGCAGTTAAATGTTTGGTATTTAAGACTCTTATCAGAAAAGAAACAGAGGCCACACTATTTTGTTTTTATAGTAGGAGGAAGGTTTTGGGTTTTCTTTCTTCAGTGCATTAGCAGTCGTTAATCTGAGTTTATAGGAAGTTTTCCCCATAGATTAAAAAGTTAAAAACCTTGAATTTAGAGCATTCTTTAAACTGTAGTATACAAAGCAATGAACCCG
The DNA here is from genome assembly GCA_013399435.1 of Arenaria interpres. Classification (NCBI taxonomy): domain Eukaryota; kingdom Metazoa; phylum Chordata; class Aves; order Charadriiformes; family Scolopacidae; genus Arenaria; species Arenaria interpres. The sequence goes on along the minus strand of VXAK01027081.1, from coordinate 68,227 downwards.
AGCAACCTTGACCTATATAAGCAGGCCTCCAGCAGTTTGCGAATTACATTTTTAATTCAGAGGTATGTGGAAAGGTGAGTTTATTTTTGAATGCTAGATTCTTCAATTAAAAGCAGTCGCTGTAGGAGACATGATTTCTAACCTATGGAAAAGCTAATATAAATACTAGAACATCAAAGGCTTACGGTGTGACTGAAATTTTTAAAAACTGTTAGCAGGTTTTGGGCAGTACAAGAACTTGGTGTGTACCAAGTCGTGTCACTTCATGTTGCATTACAGTTAATAGCTTGATAGTGGACTCTTTCCTCCCCCATCCCCCTTCTTTCTCCTTCTCATCTCCCTTCATAAATACAAAGATAACTTCAACTAAATTATGCATCCTTTGCCTTGTTTATGTGCTGTGTCTCAGATCTTACTCTGTAACTACTTTTTTTTTTTTTTGGACTGATTGTGCCTGTTTCCCACCATCTTCACCTCACTTAAAATCTGCTTAGTCTCATGTCCAAAACACAAGAGTCCTTGGCGATGTGGCACAGAGTAATTGTAGGGAGCATTTGCAGTTAGCAGGTGGTATATCCAGCATGCAAATAATCACAGCTTGGAACCAGTGTTACTTGCCAGTGCTGGTATCATAATGGTTTCCTTCAGGCTAGTCAGCATGCCAGTGATTGTGTGATGACCCTGTCAGTGATGCATCTTGGAGACCAAGAAGGACAATCACAGAAGCAATCTGGGGTCAGTATCCCAATGCCCCTAAAACACCAATGTGAATACCTGGTCCTTCTCTGAGCCATGGGATATGCACTCTTTTGGACTCTCAATTTTTACAGGAGTCCTTAAGCTTAGAAATCATATTTCCAAAGAGTGTTTGACTAGAAAGTCATGATTCTTGAGCACTAGTCTTTTGAAGTCCAGTGTAACAGGAATCCATTATTAAAGAGTTGAAGGAGAGGTCCCGTACTGAAGAGGTCCTTCTCACGGGGCATTGCTGTGTAACCTGGGCTTCTGAAACCTTTCTACAATGAGGTTTGGCTTCTTCAACTTTGAAACACTTCCTTGAAGTCTCTTGAAGATTTTTGGACTTGTGCATCTTAGCACTGCCATGTCTGTAAGGCGCAGGGCATAGGGCACCTCCCAGGAACACCTATGGAAGGATGCTCTGCCACCCATGAGGAAGGAGGTGTCACTAGGTGAGAGTGACACTGCCACCTGAAAGTGATGAGCCTCTGGCTTGACCTCACCTCCCTAGCTTTCACGTGGTGGTCTACTGACAGGGGAGACTGTGCCCTTTTGTAAGTCCTAATGGAAGGCATTTTTTTCTCTTCCAAACACTTTAATGATAATAACAAAAAGATTATATTTGTTACTGGAGGAAGAAGTGGGCCTGCACTCCACAAGCAAAAAGAGGATTGTTAAGTGTGCTTTGTGCAGAGACTTCATTTAACTCCCAGCTGGAGCAACATGAAGTTCAGTAATTGTGTTGACCGTTTTAGGTAGGTCATCTACATGTTTTTACTGTTTTGTTTTTGGTGGCAAAAACAGTACCTAGACTGATGTTATCTGTCATAGTTTTGCTTTGAGAATGCAAAAGTGGTGAAGAGATTATTTTTTTTTCTGCAATCAAAGAGGAGCTTGTTAGAGATACATGTCTGCTATGACTCTGCCAAGCACTTGTACCTGCTTGAATTGCATTTGTTTTGGAACACTACATCCAGGAGCTGCTAAATCCATAAAGTACTTGCTAGATGCATTTTAAAGCAGCAAATCCAAGATGTGAAAAGTAATTAGGAGAAGCCCGAGAGCGGTGGTGATGGAATAAGCCGTGAACTTAATCTGAGTAGCAAACCTCTACTCCTCCTAAAATAACTTCATGGGTTTTTGTTCTGCTGCTTGTTATGTGGAATTTGAGCTTTTTTTAATGAAACTTGGTCACAGACTAGACAAGATGCCTTTGTTTCCTTCAAGCTGGGCTTGGCAGCTGACTTTGTATGGTAGGAAGAGGTCAGGCAATGAAAGGGAGGAGAGAGGTGTGGAGGTGACTGTAAATTGTCTTGCTGTGATTTGGGGCTGAAAAGTAAGCCCTGCTTAGTATGAACAATGGTATTACGATAGCTAATTTTGGCTTTGCATAAACTGGTGGTGACCTTTTAGTAGTAGTAGTGGCAGTAGCCCCTCCTTCTAAATTGTTCTGATTGAGTAGATTTGCAAAGAAAAAAAGGCAAGTATTAAAACGCTGGGATTAAGAAGCGGAGTGGTTATACTGTTGGAACTATTTTTATGCAAGTTCAACAGTTCTTGGAGGAAAGTGCCATTTAACATTTCTGCTTGGTGCCCAAAGTTGCTTTGTGGAAAATGTGATTTCATCTGTGTGGTGTTAGCTTGAGTAGTCATTCTTCCTCTTTAGCGTGATTTAACAGATGGGAACAAGCAGAAAGAAGACAATGAATAAAGTAATTTTTTTTTTTTCCTTGTTCTTATTCACTATATTGATGGGCTGTGAGCAAAGCTTGAGATATAGACGAGTAAGAGATGGCAGATGTACCGTTCAAACTCTCCGAGGATCCTTCCTCATCCTGTTGCCTTCTAGAGAAGACCGTGAGAAGAGTGGCAGGAGGAAGTTTTTCAGAGCATCTGTTGCAGGTGGCTTCAGAAAGGCCAGTTGTGCCACGGACACTGCAATGGGGTCCTAATGATCATGTCTTAGCTTCAGGATGCTGTGGTACCTAAATCACAGGCTGCCAGCAGCTGTACAGGTTTCAGTCCCTGTTAGTCAGGTTGGGTGTTTGTTGTGTTTTTGGCACTAGTTGTTTTGGTTTGTGGAGCTTCACTTGAGATCCAGGCCCTTGTTTTCACACTAGCATGCAAGAAAGGCATGCCAAGTGTTTGTGTAATAATACTATACAAAATACTTGAATTATGTTACAGTTTTCTTTCCAGAAACCGACACGTGATCCTCTAGAAGTTCCATTTGCAACATGCTGCTTGTTTGTTTCCTTAAGCCATCTCCTACGTGTGTTTTTCAGATTCCGCAGGTTGGGAGACAGGCAGGAATTGGCATTAAGACATCTGTGCCAAAAGGACTGTATCATCCAGCAACAGTCTTCATGGGCCTCCACACGTCAGCTGTTTCAGCCACTGGAGGTTTGGGCATGTGGCAGAAGCCCTCCCAGCCCACAGAAAGCTACTTGGTACCTGACTCACCTTCGTGCTCGCCATCACTTGAAGGACTTGGTCCAGAGAGCAAAAGTGCCGATTTAGAGTTTGATGCATCAGTGGAGGGAGCAGTGACACGTGGGGACCTTGCCACCAGTGAGGAAGGCTCTGAGCAGCTCACCTCCTCGGCATCTGATCCCAAACCTGAAGAGGAATGGCTGCAGGGAAGCATCCCAGGTATGGTGGGGCACATGCCGGTCTGCCTCTGCTTGGTGTTGGGGCATGTGCATCCCAGAGTGATGCCCACAGCTGCTGGGTTTCCTTAGGCATGTTACAGTCTGGTTGAAGCGTAGCAGCACTTTTTTTTTCTCTCTTTCTTTTTCCTTTTATTTCTTTTCCTTTTGACTCCGCTTTCTCCAGGCCATTCGTCTGGGCGTGCTGGGGGCTGAGCCTGTTCAGATTCACTACTAGAAAGTGAAGATTTCTTCACTGTTGTTTCCATGGTTGTCTTGAAGTAGTCTAAGCCTCAGTTTAAGAGGTTTAATGTGAACCTACTTCACTGGAAGAGTACATCACTTCTGGTTCAGGTTGATCCCTGGAGGGGTTCAAGGCCAGGCTGGATGAGGCTTTGAGCAACCTGGTCTGGTGGGAGGTGTCCCTGCCCATGGCAGGGGGGTTGGAACTAGATGATCTTTAAGGTCCCTTCCAACTCTTTTCAATGATTTCCTTCTCCGTCAGATGCTTGTGCCCAATAGCTCACCCATTTCCAAAACTGGGATTTGGCAGTGTAGACTGAGGATGGGTATGTCTCTGTACGTGGCTGGTTTAACTCCTCCTCAGTGTGGGTTCTCTGCCTTGTTCTGGACTTTCCTGAGAAAGGCAGTGCATACCTCCCAGCCAAGATGCTTTTACTCTGCGATGAAACGTGCTGCCCTTGAAGGCTGTGTTCCAGCTTCTTATTCCTTTTTTTTGTTTTGTTTTCCCCATCTTGGCAAAATGTGTTCTCCCCTGTTTTACTGGCTTGGTTGGTTACTTTGAAGTAAGATAATGGACTTGTTTTTGAAGTCACAGTGAAAGATTTGTCACTAAGTACCAGTTTATTCCTTTTTTAAGACCTTGCAGAAATATTCTCCCATGCTTTGCCAGTTAACTTAGCAATTTTCTTCAACTTTAAACTAGTTTTCCAAGCCCCATAACAATTGCTAAAATGGAGCTATTTATAATGGAAACTGGTGGCAACCCTGCTCTCCTGTCACGATTGTGGCTTTCTTTATAGATGAAAGCTGGCATCCCCATCAGTTGCTCTTCTGTGCTGCTTCTTGGGGTTTTTCTGACATCCTCTTTCTTGGTTTTTGTTTTTTTTTCCCATTCCTTTTTCTTTCTCTAAGTAATTTATTTGCCTCATTTTTTTTCATCTGATGTGTTTGCCACTTCTTTATTTTAATGAAAGTATGTCCTTTCTGGCACTGGAAGGAGACGAGTCCAGCCTGGCTTACATTAGCCCCAGGTTCTGCCTGTGGCTCTGCAGAGCGCTGGTTCCTCCCCACGGGGAAGGCTGAGGTGGCCAGCATCGTGTCTGGGAAAGAAATACCCATTTACTATCTGGAATGCGGTATCTCTACCTTCACAGAAACTGTGCAGTTGGGTTCAAAATCAAAATGAGCTTTTTGTCAAATGGCACAGTAATCGCCTCGGGCTGCCCAGGGGGGCTTTTTATATCTGTTTGCCAAATGCGTGTTGCATAGTGAACGGACTGTGCGGTCCAGGTTTGAATGTGGGGAGGGTACTGGCTTATTCCAGCTCTCCTAAGCTTGACTTTCCACGCTGCAAATGATGAGAGCTGATGAAGACACTTGGCTGTCCCATACTAGGAGTGAGCACACGCCAGGCTGTGCGGCTGGGCCGGTGCAGAGTGGTGCTTGCCAGCCTCTCCTGCTGCTCCCTGGCCGCTGCTTGGCAGTGGCAGCACAAAATATAGGAAGGAACAAATCTGTTTTCCCGCTGGTTAAAGCAGCAAGAGAATGGCCCTTTTGTCTGCCCCCCCCCTTGCAAATTGGAGAACAAAATTCTGTTCCTCTCTACCCTCATTTCCCAGCAAGTGCAGTAGTGACATTTCTGTTGCACAGACTTGCTTCACGAATTTGGAAACAAGGCTAAGAGACCCCGTCCTGGCATCAGCTGCTGTTTGGCATAAACCTTAAGTGATTTGGTTCCAGTGAAATTCCGTGACCAAGACAAGCAGAAATGCTGGGTGCTGTAGTGTTAGCAGGTGTGCAAATGCTGGTTAATTTAAACCCATGGTGAGTTTGATGTGAAACTGGGAATTTCTGTAGCAATACTAATCTGGTTTACGGTGTTACAGCACTAGCTGGTCCATTAACTGTTGGCATTCTATAAAAAGATAAGTAGCTATGTACCTGTCATCTCAAAAGCACAGTTCAGCCCTGTACTCTCCTCTTTTAGAGAAGGCAATTAATGTGTGGAGTTTAAAAGCCTCCAGGCATGTGTTTCTTCTGCAAGGTTTAAAAAATGTGTACAATAGTAGCCTGTTCAGGTGCACACTTTTCCCCCCTAAGAAAAGCTTTTTCCAGCTTTTCTGTTTCATCATTCCTCCGGAGATGGTTTAATGCAGTAGCTGGGCTTCCTGCCTTGTGACAGTTTTTGAGGAGTGCTAGGTTTGTCTCCCGTTGGAGAGCTGCAAACCCAAAAGGCATGGGCATGGAGGCTGGAGCCTTCCCGGACTCCCCCTTGCGAGAGGAGCGCAGAAGGACATGGGGCTGTGGGCAGGGAAACCCGAAGTGAAGGGAGAGCAGAGGGGATGCTTGATCACCCATAAGTGAAAGAGGTGAACAAACAGCATGGGTCATCTTAGCTTAATTCTCCATGCTATGGTGTCCTTCTTGACCTACTAATATTTTGGGAATTATTTTTTATTATTATTTTTACAGGACCAAAGTCTTGCCTCGATAACTGGTGGACTTCTAAGGAGGCAAGCTGGGAGAGCAGTGCTGAGCTCCCAGTGTCCACAGGCGCCGAGGAAGTGATGCTGAGCGCTCCCGGCATGCTGCAGGGGACAGCCTTGCCAGGGGCCGGCGGGGAGTGGGGCAGTGATGTCTGTACTGCAGAGGGCTCCATGCTGCAACCACCAGACCTTCACGCAGTGCAGGAGGTCAGCTCAGCACCAGGCGGGTATGTCCTTCTGTATTTTCTCTCTGCTGATACTCATTTGCTGGCATGAGTAACGAATGAGTATCCTGGAGGCTGGTTTCACAGCCTGGCTGATACGTGGTACTAAAGCTTGCGTTCAGGTGGCCAAAATTCTTACTTATTTAGCATCTCACTACCTCTGTGCTAGTTGTTAAACGGCTTCAGGTATCTCATTCAGGCTGGACTTGGAGGAGGTAAGTATGTTTGTTGTTAAAATGCAATAGACATCATTTAAGTTTTACCACATCTTGTTTCAACAACTTCATTTAATGGTATCGATGGCTCACTAAACAGCATGTTTTGTGTGGATTAGCATTTCCAGTGGGATAAATTTCATGAGTGTTTTGTTTGGAAATAGCAGAGAGAAAATAAGCAAAGCACAACACAGAGATGCACAGCTTGTCCTCTGCTACTGTGTGGAGGTGGTGGGGTTTTATTGCCAACAACAAGTGCAATACCAGAGTATCACCTGTAATAGCAATCACAGCTGGATTTTCAGCCTTGCAATGCCCTCGTAAGACAGGGGAGCTCATCCCCATCCCGGCAGAGCAATACTCACCATGAGATGGTCCAAGGAGTTTGCCTGGGTTGCTTGGGAGGGCTGACTTTGCTCCCTTGCTGTGCTTGAATAGTCCTATGCCATCATCCCTTCCTGAGTCCTCACCTTATCGTGCCCCATTGCTGCTGCAGCAGCATCCCACCCATCTTTATCTCCTGTCTCTTAGCTCTTCTGAAAGTCAAGTTGCTGCCAGTTCTGTCTGCAGTGCTTCATGTCCATGTCCCCTTTCTCCCAGCCATCCTACCACTGCCTGACCCCACAATTTTGTGATGTATGACTGCTGCCTTTCTCCTGCCTGCCCTCCCTTAGTGCACGCTTCTGTTTCCAGGTTCTCTGTTATCCTCAACACCCTTTTCCCCCCTCACCAGCTTTTTCCTGCACCCAGTCACAAAAGAAATATCAAAGTCTTTTCTGCAGGCACATGCTGTGTTCCAGCAGGTGTTGCTCCCCTTGGATCTCCCTACCTTTTGTGGGTACTGTTCACATGCAAAATGCTTGTAGCTGGGGTGGTTAGCTAGGTACAGGGTGGTTAGCTGATGGCTATACATTGGGGAGAGACCATGTACAAAACAAACTAGCGTTTTTACCCCCAAGGAGTACTCTTTTGTTGGCTGTTTTTTTCCCTTTTCGGTTCCTTTTCGGTTGTTTGCAGCTTTTAAATCTGTTTAACGCATCTATTCTTCCTACAGTCATGGTCATGTTGTCTTAGGTACTGATTTTAATATTAGTTTGTATTTTAATAGATGACAGTTGAGCAGAAACTAGCAGCCATCAATATACACTTCTGTAACTTTATCATTTCACATTTGCATCAGACTGCTTGCTATGGAAACATCATCTAATTTACATCTAAATAGCTTTTACCCAGTTTTTCTTTTGTATAACACCTGTTAATCATAACACTTTGTAGGGAAGTTGCACAGAGTGCCCGTCTTTGCTAGAGAAGTCATAGCTGAGCGATGGTAATTTAACCTTTTGTTCCGTCCCTGTCAACGCTAGTGATGCCTCGTTGTTCATAAACTGATGAAAATATTGTGCAATGCTCTTGAAGCCCTGCTAAATTATATGAAAGGTTTCACTGCTGGCATTGTCTCTAGAATACGACTGAAACCAGAATGTGGAGGTTTCCTCTTGGGTTATGCCGAGCTTGAATACCTCTTTCTCAAGGCCATGGAAGTGGGATCGCCACTGTTAGCTGTTTCTGCAGAAAAGAGACAAATTTTAATTTGTTTTACCTGAGAATTAAAACGCGGATAAAATTTCAAAAACGGCAGACACAGAAGGTCTTGTGGAGGGATAAGCAGCATTTTCCATTGTTGCACTTATAACCAGGTGGGCTTTCCAAGTTAATCTTTCCAATACACATGAAATTCAGCATGCACACTTGAGTCTTGCGAAATAATTCGGGAGCTGAAAATCTTGGGGAAAGTTTCCAAGTAATTAGCACATGAATTTCAATTATATGAATTACACAAACTATGAGAATGCAGCTTTCCTGGTCTGAATGTATCATGTCAGATTCACAGAATGAATAATATCACAGGTCTTGTGAAGTCCCTTCCATCCATGTGTTTTTCTCTTAGGAAATGCCTATGCTGGCTGGAGAAATATGTAGAAATTTTGCAAAACTATTTCTGTTTGTTGTTCTAAATTAAAATATCTGTAGCTTAGACTTTCCCAGTGCAGCAATGTCTCTGCTGTGGCATCTGAACGAAGTATTTTTCTTCACCTGTCATCTTTTTGGGCCATTTGTATGCTTTTGGTGTCTTATTTGAAACTAGTACGAGTGATGGAGGGGAAAGGAGCTGTCATGTGCAGGGATCATAGCTCACTCGAAAGGCAATGCAAAATCCTTGTTCCATGTTAGGAAATCACAAGTTTATATTTTTTTTGAGAAAATGCCTTTCCTATCTTATTGCAGAAATACCAGTTCTGGGTTGTTTTCCCCACAAGTAGGTGTTTGCAAGTCATATTTTACCTCTGGTTGAGCTCAGCCTAATTTCAAACTGCCTTTTCCAGCTAGAGGAATGGTTATCATGAAAACATCGTCAGGTTATTAACCAAAGGACAGTGATGTTGCTATAAAAGGTTATTTAGTATAAGCTTTGCACCTTGGCTGCAGTTCACACGGGGTGCTGTGATTTTGCTCCCTTATTTTTAATAACTAAATTCTGTGTTTGGGAGCGCTGCTGGGTGGGAGCATTGGCGGAGGTTGTACGCGTGTGCATCTTCAGACTCGTCCTGGCAGCTCAGCCCCGTGTGAGAGCCTGGGCTGTGTATTTTCTGTTTGGGTCTGCAGCCCAGGAGACCTTCTGGTAAGCGGGTGGCTTTGCCTGGCTTGTTCAAGTGGCACCCCATCTCCCCTCCCGCCAGGTGAAGCCACCTGATAGCTCTGCTCCTTGGCTGCTTGTTGCCGGTCTGAGCTGCTGAACCGGAGGCGAAAGGCTCTGTATCCTCTTACCATTCCTTATAGCACCCGGCCTTTTCTTTAAGGGCTTAAACCCAGGGAGTGGGAGGGGGGGAGAAGGGTCTCTGAGAATTAGCACAGAGAAAGATGATGACTATTTTAAGGCCTATGCTGAGGGGGTGGAAAAAGGCAGAGCTTATGCCTGTGCTGCTTCAGCTGCATTGAAGAGGACTTAGCACAGATGGATTGTGCATTACAAAATGTAACACATAATTCAAGCTGTCAGCTTAATCAGACTGTTTCCAGGAAGCAACCTGTAAAAGAGAAGGACCTCTTGTTTGCTGACCTCTGATCCGTAGCCTGCTGCAGATTGTCATACATTTTGTTTTTCTTTATGTTGGTGTCCCTTCCTTCCCCTTCCCTTTTTATTATTGTATCCCTCTCGAGTGGCACCCTGGAAGGACCACCCAGTGGGAGGAAAACAATGGGAAACTGGCCGGCCGCTAAAATACAGGGTTTGTAAGACTGGGGGGAAAAGAAAAAGCACTGTTTAACTGCATATGTGATCTCCCTGGTATTGTTTTGCTTATTAAATGTCTAGGAAACTCGACTAAATGCACGGCAGCTCCCACTTCATTGTTCACTGTTGCTCAACAGTCTGATGGAAAACACAACTTCCAGTATAGCTTCACATGATGGCAGAAATGATGCAAGCTTTCATGAACAGAGCTTTTCACTTGAGGGAGCACAAACCGAGGTTAACTGTATAAATATGTCAGCTTTTACATACGGGGGGTGAGGGGAGGAATCTTTCCTTCACACGTGGGGCTCAGCAGGCCAGGCCCAGCTGGGGTGTTGCTGGTGGAGACCTGGTCTGGGAAGTCCCCAACAAAGCAGGCAGCCCGGCTGGACCTGAATAGCCATTTACACCTCTGTACAAGGATTAGCCTGATGTATTGTTTCAATGTTTAAGTCCTAATTTGCATCATTATAGGGGTGTAGCTTCATCAAAACCCCTCTGAGATCCCAGTTATGTCCCTGTACCTGTAGGTGGTCACCAGATTTATTCCAATTGTGGAGGTGAAGGAATTAAACTACTCAGAGCAGGGTAATTCCGATGCAGCATCTAGGCCTTGGCTGATTTTTGGATGGCTTGTTTGCTCATGTGTTTGTCGGTTTGTTTTCTTTTTTCTTCTCTGCAGAGCTCAAGCAATGTGGTTTTTGCTGTCATTTGCTTTGAAAAGCTAAAATGAGGATGTTTGGTTTTCCAACTGGCGTGGTGGGGATGCGTTTAGAATACGTGTTGCAGCTCAAGCCGCTTCAAGCCTTGTTTGCTGTCCCTTCGCAGGCACGGCGCGGTGCTGGCAGGACTCTCCCGTGCGCTGCAGTTGATAGAAGATGTGGTGGTGAGGAGGAGCCCCCAGCACCGGGTGCTGTACCGGGGCAAGTGCCAGGGGACGGTGGGGACGGCGGAGCTGCTCAGGTTAATGTCACTTCATGGCGAGCTGCCTCTTCTCTCCGCTGCCCTCGCAGCGCTGGCAGGAACCAGGGAGGAGGCAGTGCGGCCTGTGCCTTAACCCTATCCCCTTTATTCTTGTTTGCTTGCTGCCGCACATCCAGTGTAATGCTTGTAGTAATTTTGTTGTTGATTGCTTACACGCTTCTAATTGAATTCAGGTGAGCAATGGCAAGAGGCTGTTACCAAGCAGCTTTGCAGGAGCCTGTTGAGATTTGAGCCAGGGGTCCCTCGCTCTTGCGGTGACAAATGGCTGGCGCAAAGAGCAAGCGGGCTCTTGCAAACAAACATTGTCAGTTGCTAAGAGGCCTCCCTCCCCTTCCACCGTTTTAATGTCATTGGAGAGCTGAAATATGGCACTTAGAAGCGCATACGCAAATTACTCCAACAAATACTCTTTCCTATTTGTAGCACTTCTTACAGCCTTGCTCTGCAGATCCCTTAGGTGATCCCTCCCGATTCGCTGAGGTAGACAACAATAACTAGAAAAATAATTTCTTCTTTGAGGTAAATGCGCAAAGAGAACTGCCAAACCCCATGTGTTTACAAAACCAGGGTCAGAGAGGCCTTGTTGTCCCTCTGTAGCACAGGCAGTTGATTACAAGAACTGGGAATGGCTTTGTAATTTTATTTAAAATTATATGTCAGCCTCCATAAACTAACATTCTCGTAAGCACTTCATCGTTAGAGGGTTTCTAGGGAAGCAGGTGGAAGGGTTCCCCAACTGACCTGGCCCCTCCAGCCTGCCATTGGAGATGGGTTCCTGTGAAATAACCACTTTGACCACAGCATGGCTGGGGCTGCCTGGCCAAGAAGTGGTTTCATCAAGTGGATATGCACAGGTTCTTCTCTCGCTGTCAAAAAGCAAAGGTGTGAGATTAAACCTGTTGTTTTCTAAGTGCTGTGTTTGACCTCCCTGTCCTGATCTCCATCTTTTGCATCATAGATGTTTCTCCCTCTGGGCTGTCCAGCTGGTTAACCCATTAGCCAGGAGAAGTGTTATGGATTCTGCCTCCAAACTGATGCTGGCTGTCTGGGCTTTAAATAAACGTGGCATGTAATACCTGCTTTATTTTGTAGCTTTTGTAATCGGGCTGGCAGTCTGAAAGAAGGTGACCTTGAAGAATGCGAAGCAGTTGTCCTTCATCAGCTTCGGGCTTTATTACAGAGCGAGCTGAATGGAGGCTTCCTACCTGAGAAAACACTCGATGCTGAAGGTAGAGCAGTGGATGAAAAGCAAACCAGGTATCACAGACACAAAACTTGCACGTTGGTGTGATTAGCATTCGTTTCTTTCCTCCCCAAGTCTGTTCTGCCTCTCTGGTGCAGAGAAAGCAGACCCAGGGCCAGATCTTTGATTGCACTGGAAAATAAAGACATCTGAGTGCTGATCTTTACCCATCTTGGCAGCAGCTGTGTGTCTTGAAATGAGAACATTAAACAAATTCACTTATTTTCCTTTTTCGTTCACTGATGGTGAATCTTATTCCGCTGGGCAGCGCTCGGGCCAGGGCCTCCCGTCTCGCCAAGCCTGCACCATCTCCCACCCCCGGCTGCTCTGGCAGGGCTGGAAATGTATTAACTTCAGAGACCTCTTCGCCAGTAATTTCTGTGATCTTCCGTGCAAGTAAGGCCATCTCAGGCACACAAGGATGGGAAATGTAATTTTGAGAAGCAAATTATTTTTCTGTGGAGCAGAAGATGCATATAGCCTTTAAAACCAATAAACTGCAGTTATTCAAAATGTTTTTTTCCTGTGTGTAGGCCACAAGGACAAGCAAGAACTGATTTTTATTGTTGTTTTTTTTTCTTTTTTAGCGGGCTCTAATGCAGTAATGAAAACAATTTCCATTCTTTCTTATTTAGCTTCTGTCTAGACCTTCTTCCCTGTTACAGGCTCAGCAATGCTCAAGTGTTAGCAGGATCGGGGCACTTGTGAGCGCTGAAGAATGGTCTATTTAACTATACCTGGTTCTCCTTTCGAGGCCGATACGCCTGCAAGCACTAATACGTTGTTATATTTCCTGAATGGTTTCTTAGGGACAAACACTTGTGGAGTTAATTGGAATTCACTCCTCTGTGAAACTTCATTGGAGCAACTGGAAAAACAAACATCTTTGGCAAACAAGATTGCAGTATTTATATTTTCTGCTTTAAAATAAAGGAAGGCACTCTTCCTCAAAAATGATAAAAGTAATTCTGGAAATAAAGTCAAGCCTGGGGAAGTGGGTGCTCAGCAGAGTGCCTGATGGAGTGAGATCTGCCCATGGATGAGACTAGGGGTTGCAGAAAAGATTTAATGTCTCTTGGGACAGACGTGATGATTGCCCCTGCCTGTCCTCCTGACGTTTGCTGAAGTCATGAGTGATTTCTTACATTTTCCACTTTGGACATTTTTAAAAGAAAGTGCAAATTAAGGACAAAATGTATGATGGGTTTTGCCAATGTGTGTTGACCTGCTTGTCCAGATAAATAAGTAGCACCTGTGTTAGTCTCATATATGTGCTAATAATGTTTGGGTTTGTTTCTCAGGCCAGACCAACAGCGGGATGTGGACATACTGCGGACTCGCTTGAGCAACCATGCCTTGTTCTTGAAAAAGCACCAGGTTCAGCTCACAGATGAAGTGGTGGAGATGTTTGGAAGCCTGCTTGTTTCTGGCAAGAAGTTGCAGGATGACCAGGTTGGCACTTACACCTAAGAATATCTAAATCGGTGACACCTAGAGACTAATTTGCACCATTAAGGCGAGATGAGCACTGTGCTCTTATCGTGATCCAGTGTGTGGGCTTAAAGAGGAATCACAAGCAGTCTGTGTTCATTAATCAGCCTTGGAGATGGTTAGGTGGGTAAGGAGAGAATACAAGTTACTCAGTTGTCTCAGGGCAAACATGTACAGCAAGCACTTCATGCAAAGAAGAGAATAGTCTCTTTAAGATCTCCAGGAGGGTGTCTGTTTTCTTCCCTTCAAACCAGTTATTTAAACGAGCTTACACATTTGCTGTGGTGCAAATTTATCACAAGGCTTGTATCATCTGTCTTTCTCTGTGGCTTAGTGGCTTTTAATCATGAATGATGTATTTTAATTTTTTTTTTTAAACAGAGTTACACTTGGTAGACTGAATACACAGGGCGTTTTACAAACAGTAGCATGTGCAGCTTGTTAAATGTTAATGCAAAAGATTATAAAGTAACTTTCACCAAAAAAAGTTGGTATTCAGTAGACCAGCAAATGCCCCAACCTCTTGTTGCAGGGAGGGCAGGGCTCGGCTCCAATCTCAGCTGCTCCCAGTGCTAGGGCAGCAGCTGTGGCAGGAGAACTGAGACTCTGGCACTCAGGTGATGTCCCGGCAGCTTCTGCATCACCCCTGCGGTGGGAATGGGAAGGTCTGCCAGGCAGCCCACTGGTAAGGAGTTGGCCCCATGCTCTGCCCCAAAAAATATTTGAAAAAAAAATAAAATATATTTTTCCTCTCTAATTTTTAATGAGAAATTAAAAGGCGGTTCAAACTGCTTTGCCATATCCTAGTTTTAATAGCGTTTGAAACAAATAATGAAGATGTAATATTTTAGTCAGTTGTACGCTTTCACTTATAGCCAGGGTAATTTCTTTTACTCTATATGGATAAGTAATTTGTATTCTGTCCTTAAAACACTCAGTCAAGTAGAAGAGATGAGCAAGGAATGTATCATTGCACTAGTGACAGATAAACAAATATCGCACATAAATTTATAATTGCATGTAAAAACTTTTACAAAGTCAAAGCTCAATAACACAAGCTTTATGGGTGAATATTTGCAGTAATAATCTGTTTATTACTACATATTACTATGTCCCATGCGTATGAATTAATAGGTAATACAAACATTAAAGTGGATCCAGTCAATTAAATTTAATGGCAGGATGTGTCTTCTACTTCTGAAACACCTTCTTTCCAAGCAGGTTGCACAGAACAGGGTCCGTATAAATTCCACGATGTGCATGTATAGGAACAGTTGCTTTGCCATAAAGATGTATATAATATAGTAGTAAACTCATAAGTGATCTACCCTAAGCATCTGAAATAGATATGACTCCAAAGTTTGAATTTTTTGCCCATGTTGCTGACTTTTTTTCTCTGAGAGCTTTAAAAAAAAAACAACAAAAAACCCAACAACCTCTGTCAAGAACCCCACTGGACGATGGTACTGTACAGCCAGGCAGCAGGGTGAAGGTGCAGGAGGGCTCTTTGAGCTCCTGACCATACAAACAGACCTGTCAAGTCTGCCAGCTCTGTCCTCATCAGCACTTGTGGTCCTCAGAGGTTTGGTGATGACCAGCACTCGGTCCACCTTCTCCTGCCATGCCTTTAACAACTCACTCATTCCAGTGATCCACAGAATCTGTTTTCTCATCTCTTATCACTAAATTTTGTCTGTCTTCCATTCTCTTACTATCAGTTCTTGTCTTCTCCCACAGATCTCACCCACTACCCCTGTTAAGAAAACTGGGTATAGTTCCTGTGGACGTGGGCCAGCCATAGGGAGATGGTGTGGTAGAAACACCTTTTCTGGGCAGTGGGATAGTCTCTTGGCTGTGGAAGTTGTGGAATCCAGTGCCTTTTTCAGCCAAGTTACACTCCTGTAAGAATAAGACCCACGTGGCTCATGCAGCATGTTAGATGCCTTCATGCCCCTGATGGAGACGCTGGCCACCTCGGAGTTGTTTTGGTCCTGTGACTCTGAATGCTGAGCTTTGGTTCTCCTGGTGGGGACTATTCTTTTTGCCTGGATTAATTGTAGTGTTGGATTAATTGATTGCTTATATTTGGTGATACAGTGGTTCATGCCTGTTTGGAAGTTAAACGATACTGCAAATAGCTAAACAAAGTACTTCTAGTACAAGTACTAGTGAAAAATCCACACTGAGATAAACTGCTACGTGGGAATTAATTTCTTTCAATAATAAAGATTTCCCAATCCTGCCTGTAATTTAAGGCATTCTTGATGTTAGGAAAATGAGACTTAAAATCCTCATTTTTGGATGAAGTAGCAGCTTGTTCGCATTGGTTTTGTGTGGACACTTCCCATATGTAAGTTTAATAGAAAGAAAAAAATTCAGCGACTTATTTGCTTAAAACTGAAAATTTGCCATCCTAGGCTCCTGAATAAATATGGATTGATGAGGAAGGGGCAGGTGCAGAAGAATAACACTTTCTAATGACTCCAGATGCTGCTACATATTCTTAGGTCGGTTACAAAACATGGAGTTCCCTCTGAGATGTGGGTGCTCATCGCTGAAGGCTTATTGTTTTATTAAATAATTAGAGCAGAAAATCTAATAGATTTTAAAGAGTCAAGTCCATATTTTGTTACAAAGTAAAACCAAGGGGAACACCCTGCAGGTAAAAAAGAGATTGGAAGGATGCCCCAAAAGCCTTTGCTGCTCTTTGTGAAATAATCATTGCCAGGAGCGATGATTTCTCCTGCTCTCAGAAGGAGCTTTACAAAGTCACAGACGGTACTTTTAACACAGGTGGATGGTAACCTAAGAAGTGCTTGCTTTATTTTAACCCTGCTTTTAACTCAGCCGTATTTACAATGCGCTCAGCTCTGTATAAAGGTGCTGTCTTCCAACTTAATTTTTCATGGAATATGTTTAACTACGGACGTCTGAATAGCGCTGCCGCAAAGGGCTGCACACGCAGGCAGCAGAGAACAAACTTTATGAACGTGCAGGAATAACGTGGATTAAAATCAGAACCCCACCTGGCTGAGGCCAGCTTGGGCAAGCTGTGCATCGGGTTCTCTGCCTTCAGCTTCATCCCTCTTGGCGATGTTTTAAGCTGCAGCTATTGCTAACGCTGTGGGTTAACTTGCCTTATTGCTGAGAGATTTCTCTTCAGTCCGTTGCTGTTGCAGTGTATTTGATACAGCCGCTTTTTTTTTTGTGCTTACCCTGAATGTGGGAGGCACGGAATACTGAGAATGTCCAGAAAATCTACTGATTAAAAGAATAATTCAAAGTTAGCGTTACTTCAAGGCAGAATGCAATTCCTGAGCTAGCGCTGATTTAACTCGGAGGTAATTTAACATCTAACAAAACCACCCTGGAAACGGATTACACCATGAAGTCTAGATTAGCCTAAATGTATGTTGGAAAATGCTTGAGATGAAGGATAATAGGGCTGTGGTTATTTTTATTTTTTGTAATGCTGCAGGCTCTACCGGTGTTGAGAGAGGTCCTTCCAGAAGAGTGTGGGAATAGGTCATCTATTCAGAGTAATGAGTCATCTTGCAGCTTGCCATCGATCCCAAATGACGGTGGGGAAATAAAGCAGGCAAAACACGCTACCCGGCTCACCGACGCAGGAGACCAAGGTAACAAGTGTTAATAGGTCTAGCTGTGTGCTCAAAGTTATTGTCCTTCTCTATATAGGTATTTTTTTTCATCCAAATCTGCAGGGGACTGTATTACAGTGGCTGGCAAATGAATGTATATTTGTAATGAACTTTAGGGGATTTTCCTAAATATCTCAGTACTGTTTGTCATTCTTGTTACTTCTTAAAATGAATGATGCCTATTGTGATTATTTTTTTCTGCAGGAGCAAAAAAGCCTTGTGGCGGTTATTAAAAACAGATCTATAGGTGTGCGTGTATTTAAAAAATGTCTACTGTTTGGAAATTGCAGGATATATTCGTTGCCCTTTATTAGAAAGCCAGACTGCAGAATAGATTTTCAAAAATAAAAGGCTTCATGCTGAGAAAGGGGTGTGTGGTGCCGTTTCAGCCTTAGAAGGTGAATGTGTTTGTGAAAACCCAGTTAATTTCCTTAGATAAGGAAGTAATATATTAGTCCGGCATAATAACTTGCAATGGCAACTTGCTCGGTCTGCTCTCAGAGCATCCCTTACATCAAAGTCCGGAAGAGACAGGCAATTAGGTTGCGATGCTCTTTACACAGCCAATGTAAACAAACTGCTTAAGGCCTCCTAAATTCACACGACTTTCATCCGCGGAGGAGATGGAGACTTTGATTTAAACTAATTTTCCGCAGTCGGTATGATATACGCTGCTGCTGTCGGGCTGCCGGACGAGATCGCAGAGTTACTGTGAGCTGTTTGTTTCCTAAATCCCATTGGGTCTTAAATAATTTAAGACATTTGGTTAGCTTGTCCTTTTCTCTGGAAGCTACAGAGAGGCAGGGTAGCCTCACATGCGAGGAAAGTTCACAGTAGGTGCCTCTTTTAAGAACGGTAATGGATAGTTTAGATCAATAAACAAGAGATAACAAAAGTGAGAAATTAAAGGGAGTAGGGCTTAAAAGCAAACAAACCGGTCTGATCACTGTGACTTTGAAATGTGTTTCATTATGGTGTGTTCACATCCAGAAGTCACAAGCTGGTGTGAAGATGAGAGCAAGGAAGAAAGCGTGGTCGAAAAGATTCCTATTACAGGTAAAAGTAACAGTTGCATATTAACCTCGGATCCAGTATTCAACCTTATTATATAATCAAAACATGGCATTTTAGTGGTTTGGGTCCACTAATAGTGGGTAAATTCAGCTACTACATACTGAGCGCAAAGATTAAACGTAAGATCATAAAGTCCATGCTTATGTTAACGTAAACCAAGATGGAAAATAACAGCGCCTATTTAATTCCTTGTAATCATGTTATACATTTAAACCATGTGAATATCCTGTCATTTAGCCTTTCAGGTCCTGGTATCAGTGTTACAAAGGTCAGTCTCCATGGGGAAGATCCAGTAATTATATGGCAAACTACAGATGTTTCTGATTTGATTCTTTTCTTTTCTCGAGTAATTGAATGTGTATCATTAGAATAAACGCAGGGAAAAGCCCTGCTAGCCAGGACGCTGTGCCTTTGCCTCTGTTACAAAAGCTGCCTGATAACACAAAATTTTTAGCAATAAGGTTTTTATCAAGACGTGTTCAGATCCTCCGGCAGCAGATGTATGAGGCTTGCTTAGGATCCCGAGATGTGGCTGCTTTTCGGTCCTGAGGTATCAATAACGTATTAGTATTCAGGGCAGGGCTCTTTGCAATGAGTCTCAGTTTGCTTTTGCCTGATTTTGTAAAGTGGTGGGCTGCTTCCTTATAAATTTTGATGTTTGGCTAAATATTTATTTATGCAGGTGTGTACTCTGACACAAAGGTGCGAGGGCATCTGCTTATGCGACGCTCGCTGTTGCTTTTCTGCTCTTTTACGGCTTCAAAATAGCCTGTCTTTTGGAGAGCAATTCATTTCTCTACAGAGGTTTTCTTCTGCTGCTTTTTGAGCCTAATTTGCAACTGAAATACAAAAATGTGCTGCTTGTATTCCTGAGTTATACTGCAGCAATAATATTCCAAGTTAGTCCAATAAAACTTTTTGTTTTCCTAGGGAGTAGAATGCTTTCCATTTTCCTGCTTAAAATGTCTTTCAGTCACACGTGGCAACATATTTTAAAACGTGAATTTTTCAGAGGAATTAAAAGCTACTTAAATCTTTTTCATGAAACAAAGCACGCTTCTCACTTGAAAATTAATCTAAAATTTGGCAAACCTTGGGATTGGTTTGATTTTTGTCTGTAATTTAAGAGGATTTAAATTTGAGTATTGGGGTTTAAGTTCCCTAAACTGCAGAGAGTGCCAGCAAGACCAGCATCAGGAATAGTGATTCCTTCCTACTAATGCCATCACTGATACTTTTTAAGAATACTGGCTCTTGAGTTTGGATCTCCATAGCTGCCATGGCTTTGGCTTTGCTTCTCACCCTGAATTTTACGACTTTTCAGCACTGGGTTTGGGGTTGTTTTGGCATACGAATTTGGAAGGGAATTCTCCATTGCCTTTTTTCCTGCTGGGGACCCTGACAGTCTGTGTGGCTGTTTGCTGTGGTGGATGTCAGTCAAAAGTCAAGTCACGATGGACATTCCCCTTCCCTACTTCTCCCGTAGCCTTCTTACTGTAATGGGCATGCAAATACTAATACTTTCTATATGTGGAAATGCTCAAACTCGCCCTGACCTAAACACTGAAGCTTGTAACTTCAGTTTAAAATCCGCTCTTTCTGAGTCTGCTTTATTTACTTTTTGTTGCAGTGTGTTTCCAGTAGCCAGTGGTCTCATTGTCTCTAGGAGTGAGGCTTTTCGTATCTCACTTGAAAGCAAAGTTGCTCCTTTCAGATGCGATTCATCTTCAGCCCATGATCTTCTCTGGGCTGCTTTTTCTCTTCTGGCTTCTCACCCTTCCAGCCTGTCGCTTTCTTTCCTTTTGCTCATCATTATTTGCTGTAGATTGTGGCCCTGGAGCTCTGAAATTGTTCTGTGCCTGCAATAGAGGCAGCACCTCTGCCCGTCGTCTTTTGGGCTCAAATGACTTGTTTGAGGGTTTGACTTTGTGTTTAGCTGAACTGATATTTAATGTCCATTCTATCCACTATCATTTTGCTGTACAACTTTGTCTCAGCTTAAGGAATACAAATTTGGGGCTGTTTTGGTACTTGTTGCATTCTTTAGGGGCTTTAAGGGTTGGTTTGAAACACCGGAAGCCTTGGGGCTTTTGGGTTTTGATGGATTTCACTGAGAGCTGGGTGGATGTGTTTCCAAGTGGTCTTCTGTGATGGTGCTTTACGAATGCTTCTGTAGTTTTGGCTTATTTTTCTTTTATGTCTGTTACAGAAAAAGAACCGAAATATCTATTTTAATATTCTGTAAACTATTCTAGGAATATTGGCATTTTTTTCTTTAATGCCCATAGGGGAGGAAGGCGATAGCTGTGTGGCTTTGGGGAGAAAAGGGCTTTGGAGTTGTAGTTGGCGTGGTGTTGGATGTCCCTTAGAGACAGCCTGTGTTGGGACCTGAAACTGCTCGTGCAAGGACTGACTTCACCCGGAGCTCTTCTAAACATCTGCTCAGCTGTTCCCACCTGTGACAAGACATGGGGGCTTTTCAAGGCTGTAGTCAGCTGGGGGCATGGGGGGCAATGTAGCTCGCAGCATAAAGATGTTTTTTTTCCTAGAGCCTTGCCCTAAGCTTGTGGAATGCTATGCTGTGATAACTGACTTTAAAAGGATTGTATTTTGTGTGTGGTCTCACCCAGACAGGAGTTAGCTATTAATAGCAATCTCATTTTATACCGGGTTATATGAGGATAGAGGAAGATACGTGGACTCATTCCCGTTTTCTTCACGGGTGCTTTGTTTTTTAGCGTGGGAAGGCATGTAAAAGAGATCATTCGGCTTTTTTGCTGTTCCTGAGGTAGGCGAATAACGTGAGATTAAAAAGAAAGGATAAAATCCATTATTTCTTGTTTTGTTGCATGTCTAAGAGTCTCCTTTATGAGTAGGAAACTGCTTATTTTATTGAAGGGGCAGGTTTGTTAAATCTTTAACAAAACCAGATTCTCTCTCTACCCTTCGTTTATGTCTTTGATTTAAATGGACGTTAAAGCTATAAAGCATTTGAATAAAAATGGTGTTACTTCTCCACGCATCAGGCTTCACTTTCACACCATCTTGAACGTCACCTTCCAGCCACTCTCCAGGTATAAAATCTCTAATGTAGAAATAAGGAGGAAAAACCCTCTGAAGAAGAAGAAAAAAATTAGCCGTTCTTTATATATCATAAGGGAACATGAAAGAGCACAAATCCAATGCTGCTTTCCTTTTTAGGTCACCTTTAATGAGCCAATAATCCTGCCAACACTTTTCCCACGCCCACACGTCCTTCCCGGTGAGGTCCTCCTTTGAGCTTGAACCTAAAAGGTTCCCAAGGTTCCACTTGGAGTGCACTAATAAAGGCATTAATAAGTCTACCCAACTTTTCCCTTCATTTAATATCAACCCATTCGCAACTGCTGTTATGGAAAAAGTTCATCTGTATGGGATTAATGACTGCTGCTGTTGTGCTCTGACAACTACCTTGAGACTGTATGTTTTGCTTAAATTAGTTTGGATTATGTACTCCGGTAGGTGATATTTTACGCTGGTTGACTTAAGTTCCTGAAAGACCTCTGAGTCTTTTTATAGTTAGGAATTCTGGATGAAAATTTCTCTTTGATCTTTAAACAGAAGCAGCAGTTTCTAGAAGTACTCTCACTGGATGGCTTGCTCACCTGGGATTTCCTGAGTCCACTGGTCAGCCAAGTGCCTCCTCTTGAGAGGACAGTATTGTACGTTGGTATATTATTACAAGAGTATTTATCCTTTTTTTTTTCATTTAAAGGAAGGGAAGAAATACTTGGTATTTGACCTACTTCTGGGTGCTGGCTACTGTAGTGTTCTGTTCAGGTTTTAATTTGGACATTTTTTCCATCTATTTGCTCTCCCAAGAGCACATCCTTCTATAAGATTTGCAGGTAGCCTTTATCTTCTCCCTGTATGGAAGGTTTTTGCTTTATTGCAAAGGAATTCAGTGCATATAAGAGCCAGCATAGAGCCAGCAGTCGCACCTCTGGTCCCAAGGCAGAGGCGCGCACAGCGGCTGTGTGTGTGCTGGCAGTGGTGCAGCAGCTGACAGCCCACCTTTAATCCCCCATAGCTCTTTGTCAATTATCAGCAAGCAAAGTAATTAGTGTTAACGTGGTGGAGGAGCTTGTTCAGATTTAAAGTTCCTCTGGGCAGGAGCTATTGTTAGTTTTCTATTTTGGTACAGGACCTAGCAGTATGGCAGCCCAGACCTACCAGCACTTCTGAATGCAGATGCAGTAACTATTGCCAAGGTAACAGTAAAACTACACAGCTTACAGGGTCAGCTGATCCTGATAATATTCCTTTCAAGGCGTTATTGACTTTGAAATCTAGTGACAGCTCGAATACCCAAGCTACTAACTATTTTATTGGTGATAAAAGTACACAGAAGAAGCAAAGTTCCTTTTGGTGTAGCTTCTCACTTTTGTGTGGGAGGAGAATGCAGATACGTGTCTGGGTTGAGTCTGCAAAAGCACTGTAGTCTCTTGCCCTCCAACTACCTCCGTTTGCATACAGGATTATTGTTATTGGAAATAATGGGTGATAGCTCTTCATAGCTTTTGAGTGGCATACAAGGTGGCGTTCTTCCTCTCCTGGTAGAGCAGCACCTACTATACTACTTCTACGGCTTGCTCATCTGCTTTGTTGCTTAGCTTGAAGATTTCAGTTTTGCTCACGAACTGTACGGGCTGTGCATGAACACAGCAACAATTCTGTCTTCCCAGTCTGCACTTTCAAAACCAGCAACCTTGTGAGTTACCTTTCTCATTTCCAGACAGGCAGAGTCAAGCGCTTGGAGACTGTTTGTAGAAAGATGATTTGGTGTCTGCAGATGACTTTTTTAGGCTGGGACTCCAGCTGCAGTGAAGGGCTTTAACGCTGGTTTTGATGGTTAAAAAGTGTGGATTTCCTCTGTGAGAGAGGTAGTACAATTACCTGCATCTGCAAGATACAGATGTTGCAAGTACAAGGCCAAGAGCTTTCTTATCTCTTCATTTGTAGAAAATTACATCACACAGCTCTTTTTTTTAGCTGCTGAGATGTTTGGCTATAAATTGATAGATGCTGCAACCTAGGCCATAGGGGGAACGCATGGAGAAAATACCATCTTTTCAGTTCTGTGCTGGTATAGTATGTTCTGGGTTAAAGATCACTTTAACTGTTTGGCAGAACGAAATAATAGTGCATTCATTATGCCACGGTGGTGGTTTTTTCCTGGAATTGTTGGCTAATGAAGAAAACGACATCTATTTTGCTCAGAACAAAATTGTAAAAGCTGACATGAAAGCTGCTTTGACCCATGCCCACAGCACAATTAATTCAAAGTTGAAAAGTGTGGAGTGTTTTTAATTAATAGTGGTATCGTAGATCCTTTGCTAGTTCTGAGCGGAAGGAACAATGCATAGGGAAAAGCGTGAGGAGAGCTATGGCGTCTGGGGGACACCAGCTCCCGTTCTGCTGCAGTATTGCTCAAACGACTGGATGAAGAAGTTTCCATTATTAACATCCCAGGTTGAGTTTAAAGGCTGGGTTTTATCGAGCTTGTTCAGCGCAGTACAGGCTGGCTGCTCAGACTGAGTAAATACTCAAGGTGCCCCATCCAGACAGCTTCACCTCTGCGTGCCTGTGTTGTTTCTGGGGTGTCTCCAGAACAGAAGAATTGGATGGTGAAGCCGCTCCTTCCAAAAACCTCTTAGGAAGAGAACATCAAGCAGATGGCATCTGTCTTTTACCTAGCGTAGCAAGAATTTACCAAATTTGGATGGGAAGGGAGAGGTGCTTTTTAGCAAGCAGGTCAGGAGCTGCTGCTTCCTGCTGAATGATTTCTATGGCGCTGGCAATTGTTTTTTGTTTTTGTTTTTTATCCAAGGGTTTCAGCACACTGCTGATGTGCTCTAAACCCATCTTGGTTTCCTTTTGTCGTCCCCCCCCTTCTCCCCTCAGTGCATCTTTCTTGCCAGGGCTATCATGTTCTGTTGTGTGCTCAGGGAAAAATGTGTATTTGTGTTTCAGCACAGCGTGCCTCTTGCTGTCCCCGGCCTGTGACAGGGAGGGTGCGCTTGGCTGCCGTAGCACACCAAGTTAGGTGCTTCTGGCAAAACAAACAACAGAAACACACACACAAGCCAGAATAAAAGTGTCATTTTGAACTAAGTTGCATTTAACCTTAAACACGATGGTCGGTTTTGTGAAGGAAATATACTGATCTGTATAATGGGTTTATGGCACAATGTAGTTCATCAGGAGTGCCGTACTTCAGAGTTTTCTCTCCTAGCAGTGTGGGGTTTTTTGTGTCTCTTCTGCCCTGCACGCTGCAGCAATTGCTTGTGCTTTCTCACAATGGTGACTCAAGTCTCGCCAGGTTGGGCTGGTTTCGTCGTCGGCTCTGCGTGTCTGTAACCGAGACTCTTCATTTTTGCCGACTTACGATACGGGCACGTTGATGAAGACTGGGGGATTAAGTGGATGCGAGGGGTAAGAGGAGGTAAGAGCCAGGTGATTGCTTAGCAGACAGAGCAGAAGTCATCCCGCACTGACCGGTTACGTGTTGTCAGATGCTTCGTGGGTGCTGCAACCCAGTTGAAGCCCCAAGGCAGGCTTTCCAGGGAGGTGAGCCGGTGGGCTTAGGAGTTCCTAGAAGGGTTTCCCATTTCCGTAATGTACATAGGGTGTAAGTCAGCACGGAGATGCCCGAGGGAAATGACTGGACTAATTGGCAAAGCAGTCTCATGGAACTAAGGCAGAAGTGGGGATTGATAGCCCAGCATTGTGTTGTAATTGACAGGTAGGGCAAAGCTGGGCTCTGAAGGGCCTTAAAGGTGAAGAACAAGTAGTTTGTGTTACTGTTTGACATAGCGAGGGAAGGGGAGCCAGTGCAGGTGCGGAGAGCGTGGGGGAATAGTCTTTTGAGGCTGGTGTGTGTGCAAAAACCCAAAGGAGAGCTGCACTCCAACAGTGGCCTAGCCTAAGTTTTGGTAGAGCTGGCAAAGAGCTGGACTCTGACGGTGTGGCAGGTATGCCTGGATCAAAGATGGGCTCCACGTCACCGCCATGAGGGATGGGAAGAGCATTCAACAGCAACAGAGAAAGTTACTCGTGCACAGGTAGAAGCACTTCCCTGAGTTTGCAGATATGTTCCTGCTGCAGGGGACTCCATTGACAGGAACCTAAGTGTCGGGTTCCTGCTCAAGATGGGGTTCCCAGGCTTACCCTGAAACAAAGGGAAGGCTTTGAGAGGCACACATCAGATGCAGCTGCTTAGCTGGCGTGCTAACACCCTCTGTGGCTACCATCCACTCTGAAAACTCTATTGTGGCTGAGATAGAGGAAAAGCATTCAGTCCATGAACAGACTGTAACGAGGTGGATGTGTCCCCCTGCACACGCAGGGCTGAAATGGGAAGGGTGTTTAGAGCTGATGACTTGCGTGGAGGCCACTTGCTTCACGTTCTCCTTCACACAAGGAGCAAGCCATGGGCATGCTGGAGCCACATCTGAGGGCACACGTGACTGGATTTTGAATATTTGCAGAGTCTTTGGCCTGTGGTGTTCTGTTAGCCAGGCACAACTCGCTTTGTGCAAGGCTTTCTGGAGGCAGAGGGATGCTCTCCTGAAGCAAACACATAATCTCAGCCCTGTTGTGTTTTGTAGCTTGAATCGGTGCACGAGGAGTCCTGAAAAACACCCCTGTGTTAAGTACTTTACTGGAATGACAAGTAGTTTCTGGGAGTTCTGGCTTGGTTAAATTAGCTTTATTTGCTTTCCCAAGGTAATGTAGAAACCAGTGTGGATATTCGTTCCTTTGTGGTCAGTGGTTTCTCAGTGTGTGCCCACGTTGCTCTCTCTGCAGCTACGAGCTGCCATCAGCCTTGCATCCAGGACGTCCTCTGTGATCTCAGCAGGTCTCTGCTCCTCTGCACATCATAGGGATGGGGAGCGCCCTCCGTTCCCCCCCCTTTTTTTTTTTTCATTCTTTTCTTTTTTTTTTTCCCCTCTCCATTCTCAATATTTTTTTCTTTTCTTTCCTGTGTCCTCTGGGAAGCAGTCAGACTTTGTTCTGTAAAGCAGCACGCTACTGCAGGCGCAGCTCCTGTGCCTGAGCTCTGCCATCTCCTGTGCCAGGCAGACGTCCTGCGCCTCTTTGTTGGAAGTGCCTTGAGACCGAGCAGGATTTCTGCCGCCGAAATCCAAGCACAGAGTGGTGTGATCTGCTGGAGCGCACTGGTAACGCACGGTGGCCAGTGAGAAAGTAGGAATGTCCAAGATGGACCAAAATACTAAATTGTCCTGGATTGGAATGAAGTTTGTAACAATTAGGGCTTGTTTATAATTTTGGTACTATATGTATATATGCAAAGTAGCCTTTTAAAGTGGCATTTGTACTTGAGTATCACGTTCTTTGGAAATAAGTACAAAGATGAGCAATTGTACAATTCTAGTGAATTAATTCATTTGCCTCTTTTCTTTTTTTTTAAATCAATCTCTACAGAATGGAAATGAGAGACACAGAGGGCGGAGAAAGGAAAGAAAGGAAAGCGTAGATAAAAGATTCTGGAATAGTTGGGTGTTTGGCTGCTTAAGTCACAAAAATCCCAAGATTTGTGCCTCTGAAACACAGTTCTATTTCAAGAGAGAAGAGTGGTTAAAAATACTGATGTATCAAATAATATTAAAAGAATGGTGACTATCCAAAATAATTTACATTTAAGGGGAAGGAGAATAAAAATAACCTTGCTTCCAGATTAGCTAAAGTAAATGATCAATATAGAGATTAAAAGAAAAGAGTAAAAAGACCCCTAGAAATCCTTCAGTTTTGTTTAAAGTTGCCATGATGCAATACAGCTCTTAAGAGACGCAGCGTTTGCTCTTTTTTGTAAAATGTACAAAAAGTTCACTATTCACAAGAAATCATCACCGGATAACTTAATTGATAGTGGGGGAAATCTTGCTTTCTTGTGGGTTTTTTTTTTAACTAATGTCCACTTAACTGTGAACAAACGGTCTTGAGGCGGATACCCTAACTGTGTGCTGCATTGCCCCTCTCTAGACTTTGTCGTCAAACCAAGAGCGTGGCCATTACGTGCATCTATTTGAAAAGAAGAATGTGTTGCTGCTAGGGACTTGCAGGCTGCTGTAAGGTCCAGCCGTTATTATTTGAAAACTTCAATTTCATGTTTTTCCTTACCAGGTTGGGATAGTGGCAGTAATAGTTCCAAAGCAAAAGCAAGCCAAGAAATGCGTTCGGAAACTAGTTCTTCATCGAATGAAAGAAGTCCTCCTTTCTCAAGGTAAAGTTGTTAAATCCTTTAAGATTTGAAATGCTTCTGTAGAATGAGAAACACCGCCAGAAAATGAAGGAACTTTGATCGTTTCATTTTTTCACTTGGTCTAGGGTTAAGGTTCATATTTATGTTTATCTAAGAAAACATCTTAGATGTGGTACACCTTAGAAAATATTTGTGCCAAAGCCAAGTATTGTTTTGCAGCTGTTGTTTTCTCATTTTAAGACTCAATTGACATCTCAGTGAACCACAAATTAGCGTGTACAGCTGCTCTCAGTAGGGCTACTCAGGGGCCAGACAATAGGAGTTGTCAGGAAAGAGGCAGACATAAAATATAAAGTCTTCAAGAAATAAAGTGGTGGGTTTCTTCTCTGTGTATCTGAGATGGAAACTAGCTGTAACTGGATAACGCTCCTCATGGGCCCGGGGTTTGGGGTGGTTGGGTTTTTTTTATATTTGATACTGGAGTATTTATAACATGCCTTTCTTACTTTCAAACTGAGTATGTTTAATGGCTTTACATGTACCTAAAGGGGGCAGTTTGTTCTTTGGTTTTTTTTTTTTGGTTGGTTTGTGGTTTGGGTTTTTTTGTGGTTTTGTTTTGCGGTTGTTTTTCTTAAACTGCAGCAGTTTCCTTTGAGTCCCTGAGCAGTTCTGTGGGATGTTTCTTGCCTCCTTCATTGGCATGTAACAGTAATCAAACGGCAGCAATCAAATTAGCGGTCAAGAAGAGGCAGAAAATAGGCTATAACACAGCCATCACATGAAATGCTGGCTGGGCTTGAGATCCTTATCTGCTCTTTATTAGGACAGCCCAGCAAGTGGGTGCTGCTGCCGCGCCGCCCCGCTCTGAAAACTGCCGTCAGTAGCACTCTGGAAGAGACTTTAAAGCATTTTGATAATTTTTAAGTCCTGTTTATACAGCATTGCTGTCTTTCTGTAGCTTTTTTTAATGCTGTTATTGATGAGGCCAGTTTTGATACGAGACAATTCCACTTCTGCAAGTGTTGTTCTGCATTTTGTGTTTAAAATCACAGTATTTCCGCAATTCTTCAAGTACAGTAAATAAAAGCAAGCCATATTATACAACACTGATGAATGGCATTTATGCTGTTCTTTAGGATTAATTCTTACAGTCTTATGGTCAAACTCTTTTTTTTTTTCCCCTTTTTTCCTTTCTTTTAAAATCTTCTGGAATTTTGAGAACTACGTTCCATCATTCACTGAAGCTTAGGACAGCAGGAGAAGAAGGATCTGGCCCTGAAGGACTTGCTTATAGGATTAAGCAGCTGAATAAAATATGTATAATTTAAAAAGAACTTTTTTAAATTTAATTTTATAAGAGGGTCCAAGCTTTTTCCCCCTTGGATGGTGTACTCTTTACTAATAATGCACTTGGGGCCTTCTGTGTTTTTCAGATGCGGTTCATATAGCGTATGGGGGTTTTTTTTGCTATTTTTTTCCCCCCAATTATTATTTGTGATAGATTTTTTTTTTTTGCAATAATTCCCTCTGCCCTGTAATCTCATGCCTTTCAGCGCAGAGAAGCAAGCGTACTTTATGCACTGATCCATGATGATGCTGCTTTTAAAAAAAAAAAAGGAAGAAAATCTCTTGCCATGGCTTAAAGTTAGTTTTTCCTAAATGACTCAAAAAAAATAACGCAGCCTGCTAAATGTGAAGTTTGTTGTCAACAGAACGTTGAGTTTTGGGCACTGTGTCTCTGCAGAGCGGATGCCGAGCAGCAGAAGCAGAGGGAAAGATGGAGAAATGGAAGGGGCGGCCGGCGGCTTGTTCTGCGGCCAGGACGCGGTGCGGTTTCTCGGTGGCTGGCGTTTAAGCGCTCCACTTAGTGCAGTCACTTCTCGGGCTTTATTGCTTTTACAAGTGGTCTCGAAACCCACTACTTGAGAATAAACATAACCGTGTAGCGCTGCGGTGGTACTTTTTATAAATTCTTCTTTGCTCCGTTTTGTCACTGAGCTGATGAGCGACCTCGCCGAAGACCCTGCTGGACCTAAATAAAAAAAAATAAAAAAAAATGGCTTCCTCTGATGTCCTCCAGACAATAATTACGATGTGCCAGTTAAGCCCAAACTACAGCTGAGGGATTTTACTTTAAAGCAGAGGCTGGGGCGCAAAAAATGCATTTATAGCTCTTTGTCTGGCACCTCATTATGTGTGGGCCTGATTCATTAAGTAATTGGTTTGCAGTTGTTTACATGAGTATTAAGGCTTTCTATTCAGCAGCCTTTGAGAGATACATTGTGCAAATGTTGCATGTTATGAATGCCGAATGAGGGGCAGGGGACCGGTCCCATTGGCTAAACACTGCGCTCTGTTGAAAAGCGAGAGAAAGAGATTGGGTGCTGCTTTGCATAGCAATGACTTTCTTAATAAGCTTTACAGATTAATACACACAAGCTATAAAAGATGCAAAGAGATACTCTTAGCACATTTATACATGCTCATTTCACTATTATGGTACTGGAGACGGGAAGAATTGAGGGCTTTCATATTCGGTTTTTCAGTGCATGTCTTCAGTGCATGAGACTTAATAGAATCCGATGTTTATTGTATTATAAATCATGGGGAAGTAGGCAGATCTGCAACAGTTTATTATTAAAGATTCTTTCAATGTAAATCTTTTTCTGCCATTGTATTTCCTACAGCAAAATCATTTTGTGGTTGAGTGGGGATGAAAGGCATAATGTACGAAGGAGTGAGTCTTAATAGGAAGCTGCTCTCCGAGTAAAGACCACTTGTTCCCTTTTGTTCGGGGGTGCATGCCAGAGCTTCCTCTTCTCCCGCAACTATCCTCTCCTACCCTTAGCTATAAAACTACTTCTTTCCCCCCCCCCCCCCCCCCGACTTCATTTACTTTACGGAGGGAATATTTACATGCAGGGAGATGCGATGTTTGTTTGAGGAGTTGGTGTTTTGCAGCAGCAAAGAGCGCGTTAAATGATACAATTACTTGGGGGAAAAGGTATCAGAAGTCAGGACTGAATCTCTGGGCGAGAGCGGGCGGCAGGCGATGTGTGTGGCATTTCCTGGTCCTGTAGCGATGGATGCAGCCAGTGGAGGTCACTAGCTTTCTGGGTAATTCCGAATTTTTGATGCGAGCAGTTGTATTTTCCTTTGACTTGTTTGCGCTGTCTCGTTTCAAAATAATCTGGAGATTAAAGATGCGTTATCGACCGAGAACCAAAGAACCATTTTAATTTGTCAGGACGTAGAGTATTTTAAACTTTGATTAATCTGGCTTCTGGAGGTAAGCCGGTCTGGTCTCCGAAGGCTTTTTTTTTTTTTTGAGTCAAACGTTGCCTTTACCGAAAACAGATGTAATGATATGTAAATAAAAATAGACAGATCATAATTCATCCTCTTAATTATTCTCGGGGGTGATGTTTAACACCGGCTAGCTCTCGGCACCGAGGCGGGCTGGCCATCGGGGGGCACTCGGGCTCTGCGCAGCCCAGCGCCCCGCGTCCCCCTTCAAAACCACTCCCGACATGGCTTAGAGGATGGGAAGGGGGGAACCATCGGGTTTGGCCGGGGCTCTGAGGAGAGACCCCGAAGGTTTGGGGCTGGGAGTGTCCAGGAGATGCGTTTAGCAGGAGATTCAGAGGAAGAGGTGAAGCGTGTTCCCCGACTCCCGAGGGAGAAGCGCCCGTGTGTGATCACACACCTGCCTCTCTGACACTCTTGCCGTACTCTCAGTTGCCGGATCACTTCTGTAAGAAGCTGCCTGTCAATTCGGGCACGTTTTTCTGACCTTACAGGCGTTTTCTGTGAGCCTTGTTTCCGAAAGATTAACATCCAGCTGTTGCAGAAATAGTCACGTTGCAGCGTGATGCTCTATGCATATTGGTGGGGAAGGGTTTGTGGGGAGAGGCAACAACATCCATCTAAATCCATTGCCTTTGTAGTACAGAGGAAATGGAGTTTATTTTTGTGGTGATGCCCGGTGCTTTTCCAGCACTCTTTCATCACAGCACTGTGATAAAGTCTTTGTGTTAGTGGTTTCTCTAAGCAAGAATGGGTTGGTTTTTTTTTTTTGTTCAGCCTGGTATATCTAAGCAGAGAATAGTCTTAAATGTAGCTCGATATAGATCTCTGTATCCTAAAATAAAGATCATCCTATTGGCGGTATAATTACTTAAATTCAACATTATTCCCCCAATTCTGGCGCGGTGAATGGATTTGTTAGCTTATACTGGCTTTCCAGCGCGGGGAATACTCCTGTGATGCCAAGTTTCTAGTGAGTGATCAGCAGAACACGATAGAGCCGTCGGGCTTCTGCAGGGGCTGGCAGGAACGTGTGGGATCGGGGGGTGCCCAGGGGGGACCGTCCCACCGGAGGCACCGCCACGGAGCAGCCCAGGCTTTTAGATGTTTTTTGAAAAACGATTATTTTTTTTCTTGCATTTTGTTTTTCTCATCAAATCTAGCATTTCAGTGGTGTGTTTTGTGGTTGGTTTTTTTTCCTCTTGGTGCTTGGATGTTTTTTGTTGGTTTACTGTTGTGTTTTTTCCTCCTTTTATGTTTGCATTGTTTTCTTTGTGTCTCTTTTTTTTCTTTTGGCACGTGGATGTCTTTTTTTTTTTTCTTTTTCCCCTTGGCATTTGGGTGTCTTGTTTTCACTTGACACTAAAACACAGAGGTTCAACAGGTGCTTCAGCAAAAAGATACTCAGGCTAAAGCAAACATTTTCTGCTGTTTTTCAGTAAGCCTCCTCTATTTACTTGGCTCTTGTTGGTCTGGTGTTTTCCTCTTAATATTAATTTTCTTTACAGAGGGGAAAAAATATTTTCTTGGAGCTTTTTCATTTCTTATTGTTGCAGCACCTTCAATACAAAAAGCCCATTTCATCGGAGTAAAGGAGAGATTAAAAGGCCCTTTGAAGTTAAACTGGTTTGGGTTTTTTCTTTGTTAGAGCCTGGGTTCAGTTTGGAATTATTTTAGGGGAAAAAGCAAATGTGTAAATGGATATCGAAGGGTCACAACAGGGGATTAGCTGAGGCAGTGAAACTGGCCTTAGTTCATTTATACTCCTAAAATTTCTCTGCAGAGGTCTGTGTGGTCATTGTGTGCTCGGTGTACCCGATGACAACTTTCATGATGGAATTTACCAATTTCTGAATACGAATGTTCTGCAGCGTAGAAGTCTTCTTGCATCTTATCAGCCTCGACTAACGCTTCAGACAGAATTCAGGAACTCTTATTCCCCGTTACAAAGCTATCTTGAAGCATTTTCCAGGCTTGGTTTGGTGGAGCTGCGATTTCCAATCTGGCCTTTCTGATGTCCTAGCTCCGTTTTCCCTATCTTCCCCGGGCGCTCCTCTGTGCCGGCGGCTTTCGTGCCGAGCCTTTGACGCCCTGTTCCCCATCTCTCCCTGGATGGACTGCTGTGTCACACCAACACCCAGCTCCCGGTGCTCTTCTGGGAGTCAATCCCACTCTTGGGTGTGGTGGATTCACCCTGGGAGGATGAATCCCAACAAATGGATGGGTTTTGGTAGAATACAAACATCTGTCTGCCCCCCACTGCCATCCTCCTTTCCTTTTAGCGTTTACCTTTTTCTTCATAAGCTGGGGCAGAAGAGGGAAGGTTTCTGGACCTTGCTCCAACCATGGTGGTCTCTGTCCAGCACCACTTCTCTGTGAGACCACTGGCCTCGGGCTGGACCTGGAGCACCTTGCAGTGCTTGGAGTTGTGCGAGGGGACCAAGCCACCCGAGCCCTGGGCAGTGCTCCACTGGTGGGTCTGTGGTCCACGGTGGTCCTCAGTGTGGCAGAGGCTCTGGGCCCAAGTGACCAACCCTCTCATGTTTGACGTGGCCTTCAACCACAGAGAGACGTGAAGCAAAAAATCACTTGTAGGGAGCTCCTAGCGTGGCTGAGTAACGGAACCCCCTGCGCCTCCCCTGACAACGGGAGTGGAAGCAGCAGGCAGTGGAAGCGGTAGCTGCCAGCTGCCTCATCTTGTTTTATTGAACTACTTGAAGATAAAACGGTTCTTGTGCAGTCTGCCACAGAAGTCACCTCTCAATTTGTAGCTCAGTAACAAGTGGTTTCTCGCTCTACGCCCAGGGGGGAAAAAGAAAAAGGAAAAAAAAAAAAAAAAGAGTTGCATTCCTCTTGAGCACATTTTTATGGGCTAAGCCTGGGATACGTGGAGCACCTCCCGGGAAATGCTGAGGGGTCATGAAATCTCACCAAAGTGAGCAAGAGTTAAGGGCGTGCAGCATATTGCGGGGCTCAACCCCGAGGCTCCGACTTAAAATACTTGCTGGAAATAACCGTTGAGTAAATGTACCTGAACGAGAAGCTGAAGCGTAATGCGGCGGCGGGTTTGACTCTGGATAGAACAGAAAGGTGTTTGGATGGCGTGCTGACGGTGTGGCATAGACCTGTAAAGGCTAACACTTTCTTTTTTTTGTTTTACTTAACTAATTATGAACTTATTATTTCTTTATGTCACTGTTAATACGTAGCTAGTGCTTGGTAGTAGCACTTAAGCCTCAGCTTGGCCTCTCAGTTGAACTTCAGCCATGTTTAGTACTCTATTTCTGGGAGTTTTTATGTGTCTGCAAAGGGGGAGGTGGTGTGCTAACAGGAGGAATATGAACTGAACAGGATGAGCTCTCTTATTTAAAAGGAGAAGTTCTGTAGCTGCAACATTGTGAAACTTCCCCTGTAACGTCATGAAACTTTCCCCTGCTTTAAGCTTAGCTTTCCAGCTGCAATCCCGAATCCTTACTGGACACAGGGATGTGAGACAGGCACCGAATCAGCTCTGTGCTTTTTTTTTTTTCTTGTACCTCCTTCACAAATGCCTCCACAATAGGAGTTAGAATATTTTTAACTCCCCGCTTTGAGCAATTATGTATTAGCTGCCATGTCTTTAAATGAAATGCAGCAAATTGTGTGACACTTTTGACAACTGATCGAGTCCTGTTGCCTGCAGCAACAGCTTCAAATGGCAGCTTGACACTTGCTTATATTTTACTAGTTTGCGCGGTAATGTCACAAATATCTCCTATTTGATCTTCCTTATTAAAATCAGCCGAAGGTTTATTTTTTAGGGCTTATTGCAGGGTTGTTAATGTAGCGGTTAATTCTCCTACACCATTGCCCCCGCGTGATTATTTCCCAGCACCAACACAATACGCACGCTACACACAAAAGATCAAAATGATTCCAGCTTGTTTGAGAGATTCAAAAGGGCCTGTGATGCTCTAGACACAAGAGCAGGCGTTTAACAGAACGGAGTCGCAACTGCATATACATCAAGGTAGATCAAAGGCAGCCGGGAGCTCCCACATTTACATAGGGACGGGGAGGATGCTATGGGAACCCAGTGGCCGGGCTGGAGGAGCGCGCAGGGAGGACGGGGAATAAGGAAGTTCAGTGAGCATCCATGGGGGGGGCTTTTATTTTTGTTTGGATTTCTTTTTCTGGTTTAGTTTTTTGTTTTTTGGGGTTGGTTTTTTTTCGGCATTATCCGAAAGGCTGTAAAAGATAGCTGGAGGATAGATCTCTGATCCTTTGTACCCTGAATTCACTACTGGTGTCAACGGGGCGCTGTTACCAAGGGTTGACTCACGTTCAGGCTGCCCGAACATCTGGACCAACATCCCCGCTGCATGTTAATGTCTCCACCTTTTAGCAGACATAGAAGTGAAGAAACCCTTCATAAAATAGTTGTTGGGGCTTTTTTTAAAAGCAGATACAGAAGTTAGTGATTTTTTTTTTTTTAAACCATTTCACAGTGTTTTGTTTTTGTTTTTTTTTAAAAAGGCAACTTACATTCTTTTAATCTTGTGACGTTGTGCCGCTTGTCTGAAATCTGTCTCTCTTGCAGGACTGAAACCAGGAAGGGGATGGTAACTGCTATAAAATCCAAAGGTAAGAAACAAACATCATGCTGCTTAAAATCGATGTGTTTCTAAGCGTAATCTATATGGTAGGAAACCTCCAAGAACAGCACTATGGAACTGCATAAACCATGTGAGTATAAGGAGACGGGGAAAGCGTGGAATTTCTCTGCCTCAACATAGGACCCAGCAAATCGAGGACGATGACAGATTCTGGACCAGAGAGGACGTGTTTCATAGCGCGTTTGGTGTGGAGGGTGCAGGGATCTTCGCTTCAGGGTTTAAATCCAGCAGTAGCGAATAGCAGGTGGGAGAAAACGCAGAGAAGGAAAAAAGCCGATGTTTTCTCCATCCTCTCTTCGAAATAGGAGTTGCAGAAGTGGGTGGGCAGCAGCACAGTTACCACAGGTGGGTGCACAAAGGTGCTTGCGCAGCCCTCTGTGCATCTGGAACAATTTTTCCCCCCCCCCTGAGCAAGCAGGCTTTCTTTTAAATTGGTGTTTGGGCCCTGCGTGTTTTCATTCCGCCCTGCCTTTCGTTTTCCTCTCCAACCACCATAAGGACCGCTGGTGTCTGAAAGCCACCTCTAGTGGAGCCCTCCCATAAGAGAAGTCAGTGCTGGGAGCAGGGAGCTCTCTCCCTGGAGCTCAGCTTCAGTCGCTGTGCGGACCGGAACGGTACAGAGTGTGTTTCAGAGGCATCTGAGCTGACTTAAGGATGCCATAAGTGATGGCTGCTTTGGTGCCATTTGAAAGGCGCTCTCGTATCCCCAGCTCATTTCCTTCTCTGCTAGGGAGTTTGATTTTTATTTTTCTTTAATTTTTTTTTTTTTCTGGAGCCTTTTGAGGTGTTCAGCCTCTTCCCAGGTGTTGAGGGCGGGAGGGAGCGCAGGGCGCAGCCAGCGCCGCTCTGCCCTTCCCACCTGAGCGCGGACCCGCGGTCCGGGGGGCCGGGGATATAGGATGAAAGATGCAGCTGCTGCATTTGTAGATAAGATGTTTATATAGCGCGTGCCATCAAAGGCAGCGAGCACGTTAACAGCGCCTCAGCCGAACGGGAGCTGAAATTTCCCTGTGAGGTGTGACAGCCTTCCTCCCTCCTGCCGCCTGGATCCCGACTGCCAAGTCTTAGGCTTCACCCGGGGCTGTTGTGCCGACTGTGGACAGACAGCCGCCCTCCGGCAGTGGTGAGGGACAGGCGGACAGCACAACCCTGGGCTTGACTTAACGCTTCCTCAAGTGCCATGCTTTTTCCTTTTTTTTTTTTTTCTTTTTTTGGTGAGTCAAAATGAATTTCCATATTGAGGAATCTCTCGGGCGCTGTGGATTGAAAGGTGATTTGGTTCATCTCAGTCGAATTGTTTGCTGATTCACAGAGCTGGTTGTTAAAGCCTTGCGGCTGTGTGAAGCCAATCTTGCCTGTATTTGATCCCATCTCAAAAGTGGTGATTTTTCATTTGTGACATCATTGCCATTTTTATGCCAACTCTGTGATGTCATGCTCTGACTGTGACTTCACTGCGGGGTCAAGTAGAGGGAGAAAGTGGAACATAATAGACAAAGCTGTAATTCAGGCAGCAGCTGGTCAAGTAAATTGCTTGGAGTGGAAACGTTCTCTCAAGCTACCTTGAGGAACAATGAAGTGGGTCCTCTGAATGAGCCCGCTGTTTGGCCGCTGCAGCTCCGTTGCTGGAGACCAGGAGGTGTTGACACCACGCTGCACGGGAGACACACACCTTGGTCCTGCGGTCTTTGTCACTCTGACCTTCTCCATAAGCTGTGGTGTCTGTCTGCCTCCGGAGAGCTGCAGAATGATCGTGTCTGTGACATAAATGACAAACATGGAAAAGATTTTATAGTCCTTTTATTTTTTTTTTAACTCCTCACCTTTCCCCTCAGCTTTTTGGGGCGAATCTGACGACAGCAGCTCTGAGATTGAGGCTGCTCTGCGCCCACAGACTCACAGCACCGAAGCAGACGAATTTGACGACTTCTACGACTAAGATTTCCCCCCGCTTGCTTTTGGGGAGAAATAAACAATATCATCTTGTACGTATTGAGAGTGCCGCTGTCTGAAGTGCGGCTCATCACTTTATAGTTGAAGAAAATTTAAATACAAAATAAATATTATTTGGTACTATACACGGCCTCATTGTATGCGTGCTTTCTCTTAACTGCGAAGTGTTTTCCTGCTCTGACGGTGCCGCTGCCCCGTGAGACTGAGCCTTTTTGTGCTATATTCATTTTGGGGGAATAAATGAAGGTATGTCCTGAGATGTCCACTTGCCCTGAGATGTCCACTTGCCCCGAGGTGCTTGCGCAGTGGACATCTCTGAGCGTTGTCACCTCAGGGGGTGGGGGCCATCTATAAAACGACCTCCTCCTCCTCAGGGAAGGGAGCTGGGTCCCTCCGTATAGTGTCCCCTCTCTCTGTTCCTGGGGCCGGGAGCTGCTTGTTTGCCATCTCCTGCCCGGAGCGGGAAGCAGCCACAGGACGTGTCACCCTTCTGCGTGGCGGGCACCAAGAGGCTGGCGCAGGTGAGGAGTCGAAATCGGTGGTGAGCTGGAGTTAACAGCAGCAGTCCGTGGCCAGATGGCCAGCACTCAGCAGGGCCACTCGCACCAGCCTGGCCCCCGCTTTCGTTGCGCTGTAGAGCGCAAAGACCATCCTCTTCTGCCGCGTGTATGTATCCTTGTCCTAGGATCCAGAGCTAGATGTGGTCTTGAAACAAGAGAGCAGGCATTCTGGGTATGCATACATATGCTACTCGGAGTGGGCTGGCATGTTTGATCTTTATCTTCTTCTGCAACAGATCAAGAAGAAGAAATGCATAAATCGTACATTTCTAATTCAGCACATTTTGGAAGAGAGCAGCATTTACATGTGGCAAGCCTCCGTGGTTTTCTGCTTTCCCTTGCTTTGTAAAATCCATGCTGGCGTTGCTGTGTGGACATCACAGTAATTGGATGACTCTAGGAGCTTCATGCATTTTTAATTTTCTTCTTTTAGTTCCTTTTATCTAAAATTAAGTTCGTTAAACATGAGATTTTCTTCCAAAGGGAGAAACCAGGGGACATATTAAAAAAAAAAAATAAAAAAATCTGTTCATAATTACGATAAGTTCAAAAGCAAAAAACAGCACCCCAATTAAACTCGGCTGCAAAGCAGTGCTGCATCTTTGAATGCAGGCACCAATCTTGGGGCCCGGTCCATCAAAAACAATTTTAAAATGGTAACAATATTCAGTTTTAATAAAAAGAGCGTGTATTCTTAAGACGAGCTCGGGAATATGAAATCAAGGCTCGCGAAAAGGCCTGAAAGTGAGAAGAAATCCTGAGTACGGATGTCTGCTGGCTTGGTTTTCATCCGGCGGTGTCAGTCTGAGGCTGGCAGTGGTGCAGCGTTGAACGTTCCAACAACTGGAGGGAGCTGGGCGAGTGTGTGACCGGGCGCGATGTCACGTGAGACAGCTGGGCTCAACTGAAGGACTAAAGCTGGACTCCTGGTCTCCTGCTTCCCAAAGCAGCACTTCCCACGTGCCAGGTGATAGCACAGGCCGTGCCAGGCTGCTGGAGAGGACCACATGCCTCCCAGCTCCTCCTTGCGATGGTCAACACCTGGGTATCAAAGCCTCAAGCTGGGGGCAATCAGGGACTGCCCTGCAAACTGTGATACTCGAAACCCAATTCTGCAAGGTGATGGCAGTATAACCAGAAGGGCTAGTACCTGTGATGCTGCTGTTCTTGGTGGACCACCAGGTAGGTTTAGGGGCTTCTCAGTAGACTTCTTCTAGCAGCATGTTATTGTCCTTTGGGTACTGTAGGCTCAATGTCACCCAGGAGACCTGTAGCGGAACCAACGTCTGAACCCACCACCCGAGGGCTGGTGCCCGGACTGTTGCTCCTTGCTGCTTTGTCCTGATCATCCCTAAGCTGCAGTAATTCATTCCTGATGGCCCTGGCCATCTGCTGAGCGTCAGCTCACCAGCATGTCACAGCACAGGCAGACTATAGCTATGCGATTTTTTTTCAGTGAATGTCAGACCAAGGTTCATCTGGAAGAAGTCTCTCTAGCAGCCCCTGCTGCTAAGTAACGCTGCATCAAATCCCCGGTGCCTTTGTAGCTTTAAGCTCTTCCTGAGTGACTCCAGGTTCCCGGTGTCAGCCCGCTTTATATCCCCTTGTACGATACAAGGCGCCCATCAGCAGTCTTTGGTGCTTTCCATTCCCTCCGTCCAGCTCAGCCACAGACACGCGACTCCTGACAGATGACAGATGGCTTGGGGAGCTTCTGCTACGGCAGTATCTCTCTTTCAGTGTTTAAGCGATAGCCGAGTTCCTCCAAAGCGTTACTTATTATACTCTCATTGTGCACAGACTCATTAGATGCAAACCATTCTGCCAGTCAACTTTATTCTGCTCCTTCACAGCTGTCACGCTGGCAGCCCGAAGATGATGACAGGTGATGCTGATGGACAGGGGGACTGTAATCAATACAGCCTTAACAGATTGAAATCAGCATGCCACTCATCTACGGAAAGTACTGTCTGGAGCGAGGTCTCCCCGTGTTCCTGCTGTGTATGTGCCACGGCTCAGCGCTACCTTCTTTTTTCATGTGTCACACACACAGTTGTGAGGCGAAACTAAGGACAGGGAACTGCTGGAGAGGGGACAGCAGAGGCTATAAACATGATGAGGGGCCTGGAGCATCTCCCTTATGAGGAAAGGCTGAGGGACTTGGGTCTTTTTAGTCTGGAGAAGACTTAGGGGGGACCTGATCAATGCCTATAAATACTTAAAGGGAGGGTGTCAGGAGGATGGGGCCGGTCTTTTTTCAGTGGTGCCCAGGGACAGGACAAAAGGAAATGGGCACAAACTTGAACATAAGAAGTTCCACCTAAACATGAGGAGGAACTTCTTTCCTGTGAGGGTGGCAGAGCCCTGGCAGAGGCTGCCCAGGGAGGTGGTGGAGTCTCCTTCTCTGGAGACATTCAAACCCCACCTGGACACGTTCCTGTATGACCTGCTCTGGCAGGGGGTTGGACTGGGTGATCTCCAGAGGTCCCTTCCAACCCCAGATCATTCTGTGAAACTTCACCTCACGCCCTGCACGTTGGGGCTGGCAGAAAAATGCCGGAGGAGTTGCCGCGATGGGGTGAGGCGCGCTGGAGCCCCGTGTGGGCAGGCAGCCCTGGCCCCGCGGAGAGAAGCGCAACAGGCAGAGGGGGGTGACTGTACCTGAGAGAACTCGGGGAGCAGAGAACGTCCGCTGGCAGGGAGGGCAAGGGAGCTGGCAGTCGCTTCCTCCGGAGAAGGTCGCCCTGAGAAAGGAGCTCGTCCCCGCTCCAAAATCGAACGTTGGGCAAAAAACCTGGTACTGCTCTTTGTCAACGGGATTATTTTTCTCCAGCGGCTGCGCGAGAGCAGACTGTTGGGTCTGGGGGTGCAAGCCCTCCCGCTCGGCTGCCCCCGCCTTCCTCAGCTTGTCCTCGAAGAGCCGGGATTTCATCTAGCGAGTCGCAGGCACCTCCTGCACCCAGGTCATCGGTTTCTGCAGCGTGAGTCTTGCTGTAGGGTATCCGTAAGGGCTTGCAGTTTGTTTTGGTTTGGGTTTATTTTTTTGTTGGGTTTTTTTTTTTTTTTTTAGCAAACCGTAGCTTGACTTTCCAAGGAAATGTTTGTTGCAGTATTAATATTTTTTTTCAGCGCTTGTTTACACAAGTAATTATAAGATAAGATGATCGTGTTTCATTTGCATTTGTTAGTGCTGCTGTCTTCTGTTTCCTTTAGCATTATCATAAAAACAACTGATTGCCCATCAATACAAACAAAATGTTAATACTAAGCTGTCTTACTCTACTAAATTCCAGGAGGAGAAGCAATACAATAGGAAACTTCAATCAGGGTACATTTTGTAAGGAACAGATAAAGGACAATCTTTAGCTGATACCACAGATGTGGTGCCAATACAAAGTTGCTGGGGAAATTTATTCAAGTCACAGATTTTATTAAGAGGAATGACAACAGAAAGTGGCTTAACAACAGCTAAGTGAGGCTAAGAATAATGAGAAATACAATATTGGGTTCATTTGTTCTCCAGCTAGGTAGCAAGGTTCCTCTCCCCTCCCCAAATCAGCGGCACTGACTCCATAAGCACCGCTGAGATTTTGTTATTTTTGTTAATGATTCCCAGGCTGCTTTTTCGTGTCCTCGCCCCCATCGCTGCCCTCCTAATGAAGCTGGTGTATAGTGACGGGACACAGCAGAGCACAAAATCTCCCTTGCGTTAATCCCAATTAACGTCTGAAGGTTTAATTCCATTTGAACATCGTCAAACGACTAACTTAATAGTATTTGCTTATGCAACGGGTAAAGCCATGGGACAGGGTTTCTTTACGCTGCCTGTTGCGACTGTCACGCATCTCACCAAGCTATTTTCTCCTCACGGCTTCTGCCAGCGTGCCCTCAGGTCCTGCTGCCCCCCAGGCCCTCCTGCCAGCGCCCCCACCCTCCTTTTGAACTACTGCCAACAGCTCCTTCTCTCCTTCCGAAGGGGAAAAGGCCTCTTCAGAGCCTCACCCTTCAGTCCAGCTTCCTCAGTGCGGAGGCAGGCTGACTGGAAGGGGAAGCAGCCCCACAGCTGAGCTTTGGCAGAGCAGCCGTGCCCTGAAGCGCTTTTGTCACCCGTCTTCTGCCAAACTCATCCCGTGGGAGCGGGAAACCATCCCGCAGGGCTTTCTCTTAATTAAAGGTAATTTTTCACAGAGGACCTTGCCTGAGAGCAAGGACGGCACGCAGTACTACCTCAGACATCAGTCTGGTCTCAGGCTTTTCCCTTCACACTGACATCTATATGTCTAAGGAATAAATTGAAGGGGTTGGTGAGGCAGCGGGCCCCTCACCGCAGGGCAGGGCGAGCTCGGCCTTCAGGGCCTCCACCTCTCCCCTCAGGCCGCCATGGCGCCCCGCGCCTGCGCGCACCCCCCGCGACCGCCTCTAAGATGGCGGCCGCGCCGCCCGCGNCTCCCGCCGCGGGCGCGCGCGCTCCCCCATGGTGCCTCGCGCTGCCCTCTGCCCCCGGAAGCGCTGCCCGTGGCCTCGCTCGGTGCCGCCACCGCCGCTCCCCGCGCCCCCGGCCCGCCATGGGAGTCCCGGCCTTCTTCCGCTGGCTCAGCCGCAAGTACCCCTCCATCATCGTCAACTGTGTGGAGGAGAAGGTGAGGCGAGGCGAGGCGAGCCGCCCCGGGCCCCTGTCCGGGCTGTGGGCTCGGGAGGGCGAGGGCAGGAACGGGGCGCTTGAGGAGGAGCGGGGCTGGCCTTCGGGGCTGCACGGGGGGGTTTTTTTTGGGAGGTTAAAACGATACCTGGGTCTGCGTATGCTTCCTCGGACTCTTCTTCTCCCAGCAGCTGTGATCACTTTCAGATCTTACTGATTGTTTTCGTCAAGTCTTTTCTTTCACGTATTAGTCTTTCTGCTGCTTCCCGCTTCGCTCTGCTTATTTTTATTTATTTTCTTTTAATGCGTCCGCCGGCACAGGATATCGTGCTTGAATCCAAGCCGTAAAACAAGGCTGTGATTGTACTCGTTAGCCTCGAGCAGCTTTTTTGTGGTCTCACTGCTGGTATTTTCTAGTACAGGAGGAATATCTCCTGCCCGAACAGGGAGCT
Source organism: Arenaria interpres (assembly GCA_013399435.1). Classification (NCBI taxonomy): domain Eukaryota; kingdom Metazoa; phylum Chordata; class Aves; order Charadriiformes; family Scolopacidae; genus Arenaria; species Arenaria interpres. The sequence goes on along the minus strand of VXAK01027081.1, from coordinate 25,100 downwards.
GATTTTTTCCAAACAGCTTCTCTAAAAATCTGGCTTTTTGTGGCAACAGAAGAGGCTTTTTTGGTGAAGACTTAGTCCCAGCCGAGCTGCTGGGCTCCACAGGTGGCCTTCCCCAACCCGCCTCCCTCGTTGGTTGCTTTCAGCTGCCTGGTCGCTGCCTTCAGCTTGGGTTTATCCTCCCCCTGGCACAAGTCCGGGGGTCCGTAGGGTTACGGGGGGGAGCCCCGGGGGTCCGTAGGGTTATTGGGGGGAGCCCCGGGGGTCTTTAGTGT
>VXAK01027081.1:0-23000 GCA_013399435.1 Arenaria interpres | reverse complement strand
AGGATTGTTCTGGCCCAGGTGCAGAACTTTGCATTTGCTCTTGTTGAACCTCATGAGGTTCACCTGGGCCCACCTGTCCAGGTCCTTCTGGATGACATTACATCCCTCTGGTGTATTGACAACACCACACAGCTTGGTGTCGTCTGCAAACTTGCTGACAGTGCCTTTAATCCCCCTGTCTATATCATTGATAAAAATGTTAAACAGTATCGGTTCCAGCACGGACTTACTACAGCTACTTACTGTGGAATAAGCTGTTGGCAGCTAGCAGTGGTTGTTCTGGTTGCTTTACCAAACTTGGTTTTTTATGTCTCTGATGTGATCTATTCTGGGTAACCCTCAGTTGAGAGGGCTCTTGGGGACAGCGTGTCATGTTTGCCTCTGCCTGGGAGAAGTGGGTGGCGAGGGTATCGGGGGGAACTGGGGCACGATGCGTCTCTACCAGCTACACCTATTGAGCATGTGCCTGTTGACGTGGTATTTGCCTTCTCCCAGCCGGGGCTTTGAGTCTTCAGACTCAAAGAGGTCTGAAGGTGTGTGCACACATCCTACCCGATGGCTTCCACTCTCGCCGGCTGATTTGCTTTATCCCCATTTCGCCAAAGCGAGGAACTGACAAAGGTGAACGTTTTGGGCTTTTGCTTATAGTCAGTGTCACAGCTGGCTTGTATGGTCCAAGCCTTTCGTTCACCAAATCCCCCTTTCCTTCATCACGTCAAAGGTTGACTTGGGTGAATGAACATCCGTTCCAGCTGTAAAGTTAGACTGTGGGGACAGCAGCTTTGTCAGTTATCTGTCACATTTCTGACCGTGCTGGCACGATAGCCTCAGCGCTCGGTAGCAGCAAAGGGCCCAAGGGGTGAGGTTTAGTGATGAGGCTTTGGTGCAGTATTGTCCTGATCAGGAGGATGCAAATAGAATGTTGACAATATAAAGTAGATTCTTTTACACGTCTGTCTTTACTGTAAATGGTTGTTCTATGTTTTAGTCTTACAGGCTTGTCTAGCTGTTTCTGGATAGTGCTTTTAAGATCCGTGTATATAAAAGAAGTCACAGTTTTAACAGCAAATATATCTGCGGTCTGTAATAAATAAAGTTTTCTCAAAGAGCAGAAGACCTATCTTTTTCATCACACTTGTAAACATTTAGATTAATCTTTATTTAATCAAAACTGCTCTAATGGTTAGATAAAATAAAGGATTGTATGGGCTTGCTTTTACTGAGTTCTTGATTGTATGTCCTTTTCTGTGTGTTTAATAATTGAGCTTGTACCAGCACATATTCCTTATTAAAAGAAATGGAAAAATACAACCAATTCCATTGGGCCAAGTTAGATTTACTGTAACTGAAGTGTCAAATCTTGATGTCCTCATCCACGTTGCTTTGTCCCAACTTAAGAGCACGTTGCAATTACAGTAAGGACATCGCATGGAGAAATCATGTTCATTACAATGTTTTATATTCCGATCTAATCATAAATTTGAGAGCTGACTAGGACAGTAGTGAGAAGCTGTAGTTTGTCTTGCTGCAGTTTTTCTTACTCTAGATGGATTTAAACTTCTCTCACGATGTAATCAGCTCTATGTGTGTTTTAGGATTGCTTATAAATCTCTCTAATCAGAAATTTTGTATCTCCGGTAGCTTGTCTCTTTGAAATATTAAAAAGTTGATCCTTGTTCTCTTACCTTGCTAGATTATTTCTTTTTCTTAAATCTGATTAATCTTCTTCTTAAGCTGAGCAGGAAGAATAAGAGGAAGATCTTGAAGATAATATAAAATCCAGGAGAGAATATTCTTAATCAAATTCATAAGAATTAATAAAGCTGCAACTAAAGTATCATATTTGAAGATCTATTTTCAATGGTTTCAAAAGAGGCTGTAGATTAAAAGTGAACAGTTTAGTTATATCACAAGAGATATCACTCCCAGATACTTAAACCTTTTACAAGGCTGTTACATTAAAAATCTGATAGGTTTATGAGGATGTAATGGTAAAGTTGCTGACATAGTGGTATGCAGATGAAAACTGGATGGCTTTCGAAGCCATCTAAAGCAGATCATACTTATTTTGCTTTACCTTCAAAACTGAAAAGAAGATCTGTGACAGGGGCAATTTTATTTCCCATATCACAGAATTGTAAGCCTTTGATATCTTCTGAGTCACAGTTAGCTCCGGCAAGAGGTTTGATGAAAGATCAAGTAGAACACAAGGCAAGCTTCTCGTCCCGTTATCTGATATAAACCAGAGCGAATACTCTTCTTTTAATGTTGCAGGTCTTGCTTGCCCAGAGGAACTTTATTTAAACTGCAAGTTAGTACAGTGTTTGCACCTGACAATTGGTTAGATTTGACTAATTTGGATGAATAGTAGAAGCAAGATAAGAATTAGAAGAAATTTTACTTATTTTAAAGTGGAGGGACTTCATAAAATTGTCCTGAAATAATTCCATACACCTATAACCGCGAAAAATTTAAATACCAAGTAAAGACTTAATTTGCTTTAGAGGTTTTAATTTTTGCTTTTTAAGACTGGGATAAATTCAGCTAGTTCTGCTGCTACTCCAAGCAGGAAAACTGTAAGAAAGTCGATGGTAGGATCTGTAAGGTGGGGTTTTTTTTTAGTTTTGAATCTGATGGTTTGAGCTCTGTGGTACAGATGTGGGAAACTCATTTAATGAGTAGTGGGCAGTAAGTCTGCAAATATAAGTTCAGAGGAGGTGCTTGATGTTGGTTCGTCAGCTGCCGATAAGTTTCCCGTGAGTGAGAGAACCATCAGTTTCACTTTTTTACCTCCTGTCTTATGCAATCCTGTGATGGTAGCCTTTATATAATAACATGCCATTCTTTTATTTTGCTTTATGCTAAGCTATTCAAGAGTACACCTCACTCCAACTTTGTGACGTATCCCTTTCCAGTCACAATTTCTCTGAAAATTCATTTGACTTTTTCTTGATCGGCTCACGTCTCTTCCATCACTGATGCTATTGGTGTTTAATTCAGTGGTTTGTCTGTTTGCCTGGTGGTAATGCTTTGAAAGAGAGAATGCTGAGTTGCTTGCAGTCACTGTGAGAGTGCTGCTAATTACCTTCTGACCAAATGAACAAAAAAAACCAGCAAACAAAACCACAGACAAAACAAAACCCCAAATGTATGGGGAGGAAACAAAAATTGAACGTGGTTGCTAATCCACCTCGTAGAGGAGCCACTTCTTGAAACGATTGCCAGCATCTCAAAACAGTTTGAGAGAAGGGGATGAGGGTTTGTTTATGTAGGTATTATAGTGCCCACTCCAGACTCTGGGGCTGATTGGAGAGACTCTTCTCTTCACCTAGATAGTTACATGTCATTTACATGACAGCATACGCAAAATAAGGTGGCGTTATTTATTACTCCCAGTTCAGCTGAGATTTGAGGGGTTTTGTACTTCTGGATTTACCTTGTATAGCTTCACCGAAAGGGTTATCAGACATTGGAATGGGCTGCCCAGGGAGGTGGTTGAGGCCCCATCCCTGGAGGTGTTCAAAAGACGGGTTGATGTGGTGCTGGGAGGTATGGTTTAGTGATGGTGATGCTCCTTGTATGTTGTGTGGGCGTCTATTTTTGTCAGTTAGGTTGACGGTTGGACAAGATGATCTTTAAGGTCCCTTCCAACCTGGAAGATTCTGTGATTCTGTAAGCATTCAAAAATGTCAAACATAGGTGGCTATAGGTGGTTTAGGGTGACTATAATTTAGCATCAAGTTTATCTTCTGCACTGTGGCCTTAGGCAGGAGCCTGGCAGTGGGAAAAGCACTGACGTAAGGGAAGTGAAACATTGCAGCCAGAAGTTTACTTATTTTCAAAAGTGGAAGGTAAGGACTGCATTTTATTTAGCATTTCACATGTATCCACAGGCAAATTTGGAGGCAGAGGTTGAAGGGTTCAGGAGTTCGAGCATCTTGGTGTATTTGGTAGTCACCAAGAAAACTGGTACATATATATATATACACCCAAATTGGAGATTTGGCTGGTGGGATCTGAAAGGATCTCATTTCTTTGTGTAGAGAAAGCTGGGAAGAGCCCTCTTTCTAGTTAAATCTTGTCATCCTTTGCTCATCAGGATGTGCTGATATACTTTGGGGAGCTTGCCATGCCATCGGCTGGGCTCCAGTGTGTCATCAGCCATAGATAAATTGCTTTTCCTGCCCTGCCTCCCTGTATTGTGTGTGAAACTTAAAGACTGGTTTGCAGTGAGAAAATGCAGAGGTGTGAGTTTGTTTGCGTGTGTCAATTCGAGGAACTAAGTGTTTAAAATAGAAAGATTTTGGTGGTTATCATGTTAAAGTTATAGCATCATATTATAAGCGTAGAAGTCCCTTTGCTAAATTTTGGGGGAGTCGGTATGGTCCTGGCAGTAGAAGGAATTGCGTTCTTGAACAACATGAGTATGGAAACTTTTTATTTATAATGCATGCTGATCAAGAGAAATAAAATAACTCTGCCATAGCGCATCATAATATCTTCTCATTGTGCTAGTTTATAAATATCTTTAAAAACAAAAAAGTGCTATTTTAATAGTGTAGGCATATACTTTCAGGTAATTATGTGGGTAGCTTGTTGCTCTTTTTTTTTTTTTCCTACTGCCATTGAAAAAAATAAACTTTGAGTCTGAACGTTAATGCCTCTGGTTATTGGTAATACTCCTCTAATCATGTACCGAAATATTTGTGTTGACTGTGTTCACAGGCTAAAGAGTGCAATGGTGTCAAGGCTCCAATTGATACGAGCAAACCGAACCCTAATGAGGTGGAGTTTGATAACCTGTATTTAGATATGAATGGTATAATTCACCCTTGTACGCATCCAGAAGACAAGTAAGGCAATTTTTTTGTCTCTTCGCAAATAGGATTTATTGATAGCATTTCAGAAGTTGAATTGAATGCTTTATGTTTTAGGCCAGCGCCCAAAAATGAAGATGAAATGATGGTTGCGATTTTTGAGTATATTGACAGGATCTTCAACATTGTAAGACCAAGGCGACTTCTTTACATGGCTATAGACGGAGTAGTAAGTATTGATATATTTAGTTCCCTGTAATGACTGTAAAATCAGGGTAAATACCATCTGCTCTCCTAAGATCCTTTGGGGATAGTTTTCTAAAATGAAAAACTACAGGTAAAACATACTGTTAATTTAATTTTGGTGAGGGTAATTAAAAGCGTTCCTGGGTTTTGTTGTCCATGGGGTTATATGAGCTTGCTAATATAGTCTATTGCCGTCTGAACTTTGCTTGTGGAAAGCAGGAAACTTCCGTAAGATAGTGACGCTCTGAAACTACTTATGTTCCTCCGTTCTGTGGCTCCAGTAATAATTTGTGCCGCGAGCTGGGAACAACCAGAAAACTGTTTAAGCAAATGCACTTAAAATGGGCAGTGACTGAATTGTGCTGTGGAGCGCTTCACAGGCTAGCTGAAAGCTTGTCTCTCTCCGTACCCAATTCTCGTTTCCCCTCGGTACCTCAGTTGGTCTAATGAAAGATATCCCCACTTCTTAATAGCTTTGCTTTACTAAATATTTTTCTATCGCAATTGAGAGACGTCCAAGTGGCCTGGCAGACTGCTGGTAGGCCTCTTAAGCTTTGGTTATTTTTCTAGGCTTTTCAGTTTCTGAAAGGTAAAATGAGTATCATTAAGTAAAAAGATTTTTAGCCTGAATTCAAGGCTGGAATTCCTAATGTACATGTGTCTATAGAACTCATCCCAACCAAATGTGGACGTATCTTTTTAAAAACCACTATAAACCTGCCATACGTAATCCATACGTAATAGATAACTACTCTCTGCTGTAGTATTTTTATTTTCCAAAGAGTTATGCGTGCAATTGTAGGAGTTTTTTTGTTGGAGAAAGGATATGGAATAAATAACGCTTCCCAGATACATGTCTGTGTTTCATTCATTTTGCAAGGGAGACTTTGAATCCCTGAGCATCTCTGAGATGTGGTGGGGCTGTGCATGCTGCTGGCTTACCTGTCAGAGAAGGGTGAGAGACCTCTTTGGGACCGTGTCCCGCTCCCTGTGCTGCCATATGGGAGCTAGTGGTGACGTGAGGGAAGGACAACAGAAATCCCTCTTTCAATTAAGAGTTTAGGCTGATGTCTTGTTAAACGGCTGTGTAATCACAGACTGACCAATTTCAAAAGACTTGCCCAGAAAGGAAACAATTGCCCAGGTGCAATAACTGAACCAAGCATTATGATACCTTTTTTAGGCTCCACGTGCAAAAATGAATCAACAGCGATCCAGAAGATTCAGAGCGTCAAAGGAGGGCATGGAAGCAGCTGAAGAGAAGCAAAAAATAAGACAAGAAATTCTGGCAAAAGGTAGAACTAACTGTGGCCATATCTGAGGTTTTTCAAGTGAGAGTCACCTTGATTGTTTTGAATGCTTCAGTGAGGGTCAGAAAAGGGCTGTCTTGCTCAGTGGATATTTGCCTGTGCGCTACTAAGAGAAGGAGGGGATTGCAAGGCTACAGAAGGATGGATCTATGTTTTTCAAAGTTAAGAACTAAGATGAAATAAAATGTCACTTTTTTTTTTTTTTTAATTTTATTTCTTCAGTCTTCTGCCTGAAATGGATTTGTGTTGAGTACTCCTAATTCCTTTAGAAAAAAAAAAAATTGAACAGAAGAGGAGGGATAAGTGTAGTGGTGGGATACTAACCAAAACTCTTACGGAAGGAAGTACAGATTTGTAGGACTTGATGAAAGGGTTGTTGAGGCTTAAAAGCAGGGATCGAATGAAAATAGTACTGCATGAGAATAACGACCTGTGAGCAAGGGTAGTTACTTGACACTGGAAATTCTAAACTCGGTGAGGAGGCAAAGTCAGTGCAGCTTTCTTAGGGCAACTTTCGTGAGTGACATGACTGGAGTGAACGGAGTGTGTGTAGCTGGAGCGTGCTGTCTGGGCTGGAGCAGTTAGTTCAGGTGACTGTGTAGGAAGAATGAATGCCGTAGCCCAAGTGAGAGGACCAGTGTGTAACCTCGGTAGAGATGAAAGAGGGAGGACAAAGACTTTTTTAACATTTTTTCCTGTAGCATTTCCACACTACGAAGACCCTTTATGAAGCTCAGAGATGAGAGAAGTTGGTGTAACCCTGTTTGTGAGCCCAAGTGAATAGATAGTGGAAACATAGGGGAGAATATGTAAGAAAATAATTATTTCCTAATGTTTTATCTCCTTTAGCAAGCTTAGTTTCTCTGATATTTCTTTCACAATCTTTTGACAGAATAGGTAGTGAAATAACTTGTCTGAAGTAACAACAGCATTTGTAAATGTACTAATACCTTATTTTAAGATGGAGACAATATGATGGTAAGAACTGTTTTAGTTTTGTTGTTGTTTGGTTTGTGTTATTGTTGTGGTTTTTTTAAGCAAACTAAGTTTGAATAAGTGTTAATGTTTATCAGGGGAGCCATCGGGTTTTTATAATGCAAAAATGTTTTTAATCTTCCATATTGATTTACTTCTGTTTAATGTTTTTATTGCTCTAGGTGGCATTCTTCCTCCAGAAGAAGTGAAAGAGAGATTTGACAGCAACTGTATTACCCCGGTAAGTAATCTTGCACTTTACCCAGCAATTGCCAGTGGCTGAATGATGGTTTAATTTATTTCCTTCCGTCACTTTTTAGGGAACTGAGTTTATGGACAATCTTGCTAAATGTCTCCGCTATTACATTGCTGACCGTTTGAACAGCGACCCAGGGTGGAAAAATTTGACAGTAAGTTTCACAGTTTCGTACTTCAGGAAAATGAAGGTGATCTGTTAGGCTGGGTTTGGATGTGATTGAAGAGTATAAATTTAGCAGGTTTGTCTCATCTTCTGGCACTGTGCTCTTATTCATAATGGACCAACTTGTGCGTTCTGCTTCAGAGAACATTTCATCCTAATAATACAATCTAACAGCACCATTTGTTTTGGGTTCATTTAAGAGCAATGAAAAGATTGAATAGTAGAAGCCACAACTTGATGTAATGGGAGACAGGGTGTTAGGAATACTTTTTCTTCTTTTGGGGAAGAGTGTCAAGGTACATTGTATATATATTCTTTTCACCATTTCCTTTTTAACTCGTTGGCTACCTCGGGTAGGCTGCATTTTCTCCTTTATTCTAATAATGGGTGACAGTAGATGACAGGCAACAAAAATAATACGTGTCGGCTTTCTTGTCTATCTGGACTTTGAGATTCTATCCTCCTGTTCCTCAACCACTCCAGCTCTATGGAGTTTTGTTTCTGGCAACCCTATGTTTGATCTGGACAAGAGGGCAGAATAGTCAGTCTTCTCAGATGCAGCTGTCTTTTATTTTCCGTAAGTTGGCTGTTTAAGAGGTCTAATTAGAGGACAGTTGACTCTGCTTAATTCCCTCCATCAGACCTGAGTTTTATAAACGCTAATGCTCGTCTGGACACCAGTGTAAGGAAGCGTATAATGTGGTAATGTATCAGTGTATCTGTGAGTTTAGACAGTCTAAAGGGGAGCAGGCATATGTCTGCTTTATCTGGTAGCTTTCCAGTGTGTATTTTGATCGCCCCAATAATCTGAAAGAAACTTCATATATGTTAGTGACGTGATAATTTCATTGGTATTTGAATCAATATGTCAGCTTCATCCTAGAGTTAGTAGAGAAAAATGAAGGTCTATTCATTGGTTCCAAACTCTTAAATAATTTCATTTTGAGTCGTAACATTTTAGTTGAAACTACAAATTAGGATTTCAGTTATTCGTAAGTCAGATTGGGCATATGAACTATGTGAGTTGTTTGGGTTTTTACTGTGGCAGCATAAATGGTTTACATAATCTGTCAACATTTCACAGGTTATTTTGTCTGATGCTAGTGCTCCTGGTGAAGGTGAACATAAAATCATGGATTACATTAGAAGACAAAGAGGTAAAATCCAAATAAACATGAACATTTTGCTTTCAATTAAGTCAGTAATAATATATTTTACATGACTTGGGTTGACTAAATGTTATTTTCTTTTGTGTAGCTCAACCAAACCATGACCCAAACACTCATCACTGTCTGTGCGGGGCTGATGGTGAGTTCTCTTTGCTGGCCTACTAAGCTTTTTTGTGCTGTCTTCTGATTGAGTTGGACTGTAGTTTTTAGGCTTTAACTTGTATCTGTGTAAATAATCCAGTGTATTTGTTAGTGTTGCAAAGCTCTGTATAATAAACGTGGGAAGATCCATAGATGAAAGGCTAACTTTCACTTAGTTGTACTGTCTGGGTAGTTTGTGGCTAAGCACATCTGTGTGTTTACCCTTGCTCAAGGTAGAATGTACTTTGCTTTTTAACTTTTTTTTTTATAAAAACTTAATAATTTTTATCCTTCATTCTATTTTATTCTTCTCTTTTGATTGGTAGCTGATCTGATTATGCTTGGGTTAGCTACACATGAACCAAACTTCACCATAATTAGGGAAGAGTTTAAACCAAATAAACCCAAGCCATGTGCTCTTTGTAACCAGATGGGTCATGAGGTTAAGGATTGCCAAGGTTTGCCCAGAGAAAAACAAGGCAAGGTGAGAATTTTGCTATTTCTATAAATTCCTTTTTATATATAAGCTAATTTATGTTTGAATTTGTCAGAAACATAGTGCAAATTATATCCCTGTAATAACCTGGCTTTCCTCTTATAAGTAAAAGTCGTGCTTCTGTAGTACAAAAATATTATACCAAACTTAACATCCTTGCTTGTGCTGGTTTGTTGTGGTATTTTTTCCACTGACAAGAGAAAATGATCAGTAACTTAACAGAAATGCAAAGCAGCAAAATGCATTCTTGGCCTAAGAACTTGAGAAACTGTACTTGTATACCTCTTCACTCTCCCCAAAACATGCCTTTAATATTGAGCTGATAAAACTTTAAGGTGAGCTTGGATGTAATGCAATTTTTCTTTTATTTTAGCATGATCAGTTTGCAGACAGTCTTCCTATCGCCGAGCAAGAATTTATCTTCATCCGATTATGTGTTCTGCGAGAGGTATATCGAAGCAGTTACTATATCTGTTTTATAGAAATAACATTTTTTAACTCCATACACGGTGTTTTCTAATGTCCTCTCTTTTGCGTGTCTGTTGCAGTATTTGGAGAGAGAACTCACTATGGCCAGTTTGCCTTTCACGTTTGATTTTGAAAGAAGTGTTGATGACTGGGTCTTTATGTGCTTCTTTGTGGGAAATGACTTTCTTCCTCATCTGCCATCTTTGGAGATCAGGTAGTTGAGAATATGTTTTCTTTTTCTGGAAATACAACTACTGTGGTTCTAGATAGTAGGAATCTCATGCTTTTGTTTGTTTGTTTTTAGGGAAGGAGCAATTGATCGCTTGGTTACCATATATAAAAATGTCGTGCACAAAACTGGGGTAAAATATTTTGCTCTTTCTTGAAAAATTTCTGGGTGTTTGCTACAAAAATAGACTTTTTTTCAACTATATTATTTTCTGATTTACAGGGGTACCTCACAGAAAGTGGTTTTGTCAACCTACAGCGAGTCCAGATGATCATGTTAGCTGTTGGAGAAGTTGAAGATAGTATTTTCAAAAAGAGAAAAGATGATGATGTAATTTTTTTGTTAAATTCTTTTGAGTTTGATTTTAATCACTTGCGTTACTGTCAGTCTGTGATGCTCCTTTAGTAGAATAAGAAAAAATACAAACTTTGTATTTTTTTGTTCTGATCTCTAGTGAATTGGTTCATATTCTAAAAGGAATTGTGTGCTTCCAGTTGAATTTTGTTTCCTGGACTGCAAGGCTTGTTTTTCTGGTTGTTTTCACAAGTAACAGCAAAATGAAAACTGTATGTGAGTTCTGTTAACTGCCCGCAGCTTTTTTTAATAGCTGCTATGAAAACTAAAGGAAGAATTGTTTTGTAATTTGCTGCAACATGTGGAAGTGCAAGCCATGAGCAGGGGTGGCATACTGAAGATGAGTTCAAAGTGCGTTCTTGCCTTGCAGCATCTTCTGCCATTTGAAATGTGTCCGGAGATTGTCATTCTTTTGGTCTCTCTCTGCAGTTTGTCTGTGCAGTTTTCTTGCAGACCTATTCCAGTTTATTCATTAAGTGCAGGTGGAAAAAAATCTCCTTGTGAACGAAAGAAGAGTTGTATTCACTATCCAGTCAAAAAATAATGTTTCAGTGCTGGCAAAACTCTTTTTTTTTTTTAAATAATCACCCCAGCCTACTCCCCTCTTGATGTGGAAATGCAAAGTCTTCAGTTTCCTTGGCCCAAGAGTAAGAAATATCTTTCCTTGAGCCTCTTCTTTTCTGTTTCTAGAATTTTAATGTCTCTACTATTTTTAATTTTTTTTTAAATTTTTTTTGGTGGCTGTTCCAGTGCAGGCAGGGAGCTTGTGTCCTTTGATGCTGATGTCATCACCTTTAAGTAAGGCTATAGCTAAACTTAATAGATGATGTAAGTCATTAACAAAACTGTGGGGCTTTGATTACACAGGTACATATTTTTTTTTGCCCCATAGGTTTGTAGGTTTGCAGGGTAGTGTTGAATTTACAGACACAAGAATTGACCTATATCTTATTCAGAACATCATGTAAAAACCTTATGGCCTTCTGGTCAGTAATGAATTACAATGAAATACTTTTCCCAGAAACCTGTATGATTGATTTTATTTCTCTTTATTCTCTATTTAGGATAACTTTAAAAGACGGCAAAAAGAAAAAAGAAAAAGAATGAAGGTAATTCCATTCATTTCGCAATGGAAAAACTAGCAAGAATTAAAATGTATGCTGTAGCTTTCAGCAAATGCATTGGTTGAAGCTGCAGTTGTTAATCGTGGTATTTTCTGGCCTGTGCATAAACTATTTTTAAAGGTTTTTTTTCATGGCTTTTTGTAGACTGAAGCTTTGAAAGAAGGAATTGCATATTAAAGGCTTCATGAAAGGGAAAGGAGAGAGAGAGTTGAATATGCTGGATGATAGCTGTGTGTTGTGTCCTTCAAATCCACACAAATCTGCATTTTCATGATTACTTAGCAATGCTTCCGCACGGTCGCTGTGCAGGAATTGCTTTTCCATGCATTAACACAAGTCTTCTCAGCAATTGTATTGCTGAGGACAGTGGAGTTTAGCATGAGAGTTCAGGTTTAAATACGTATAGCAGTTTGCATTAAATGGATTTGCTTCATTTAGAAGTGTGTTTCTGAAAAGGCAAGGCTTACCCCAAACTATAGCTGCCTCACATTCTGCCTGCAAGCACGTGAGTGTGGCCAAGTATCTCTCAAATGTAGTAGAGAAGCATTCGCTCTTGTGGGAACCTTTCTGACCCATGTAAACCAAATTCTTGAAAATTATGTAATTGGAAGGATGTTGATTTCTCTTTTATTCACAAAATATCCTGATATTTTATGTGTTCATTTCAACATTTGGTTAGGACATTCAGGTACATGTAGCTTCCAAAACTTTCAGGGCATGTGATATTCCCGTGATGAGTAATATTTAGAGCTTGTTTTTATTTTTTGGATTTTTTTGGATTATGTATTTTCTGACTATCTCTATTAGAGTGAAAGACGTTGCTCACTTTGCTTACAAAGATTACACTCTTCCCAGTAAGTTAGATGAAGTCTCACTTCCCCACAAAGCTGCCTTTCAGCCCGTGTAGAAGGAACATGGGCACAAAATGCAGGGTTGGTTCGTTTCTGTTTTAAAAGAGCTTAACAAATTATAGGAATATAAGGGTCTCACTTATAAATGCCACCTTATGTCTGGTTGAGGCTATTAAACATAATTAATTTAAGCTGAACTGGGTGAATGAGTGAATTATGCTTGTTTTATGTAACATGTTAATCTGAAAGTTGTGAGAGCGCGATCACACTGCTGGAGAGATGACACATCTTTTTCAGTATACCTGCATATATTTGTCTTTTAGAGGGATCAGCCGTCTTTTATTCCTGGTGGACAGTTTTCCCCTCAGGCTCTGGGAAATCGATCTAGCCCTCAGGCAATCAGTAACCCTAGACAAGCCGCCTTTGAGATGAGAATGCATGACAGACAGAATTCTGTAAGTAGGCGTTCAAAGGTATTTACAGATAGAAGGGGAAATAATCACATTCCGTGTTACTCTTGACACCTTTTTCTCTGCCCCACCGAGCTTTCTCGAAAAGCAGACCCCAAAAAAATTATTTCTCAAGGAAGTGACTTTTAATAACCAATTTTTGTGAGACTACTTAATAAAATTGAGTTCTTTATTTAATGCTTGGTATGATACTGCTTGTTAAATCGTTCTGGGAGGGCAAGTGTGAGGTGAATGTGTCCAAGTGAAATACGGTGGCTCTTCTCCCCAGACTTGTTCGGCACTCGTGGAGTTGAACCTCCTGTGAGTGCAGGTTTAGGAACTTCCTCCAGTACGTTTGTGGAGACACAAACTGAATAGCTGAGCTGGAGGTCCTTTATTAGTCTTTTTGGAATTTGTATGCACACACAGACATAGATATTTATATTTTGGAAATTTGTGACTTGCATATCTATGTTTTTGTCAGCTGCTTTTACTTTCCAAAACATTACTTTTCACTGGGAAGAGGAAAAACTTAGATCAAATTTTTTGCAAAGGTATTAGAAAGTGAGGAAAAACTGGTAAGAAGTTGAGTGCTCTCTTAGGAGTCTCAATTGTTAACTTTAAATAACAATTATGACAAATATTTTCTTTTGGGCATAAAGCTTCATCCAAACAGTGAAAAAAATTTTTGATTAGCACAGCTGTGTGTTCTGTCTCGTAAGTCTAAATAAATAAAGTACGCTTTTTCAAAGTGCAATTTCTGCTGGTTTCCCCTTTTAATCTTGAAAGTTTTGCACGTGGGTTAAGCAAATCAATCCTTTCATGGAATGGGAGAACTTGCTTTTAGCCTCTGTAGTATTAAAATACATTACAAATTAAAATACATTTAAAAGGAATTTAAAATATCAGTTGTGAAGAAATTTAGAGTATTTTCCGACTGTCAAGCAGCATCTTTACAGTAGTCTGCATATGCATTTTTCACTGTTGTGGTAAAATGAAGCTGTAACATAGCTGTAGGACTAGAGAAAACAGTTGTGTTCCAAAATTGGAATATATAAAAAAATAGCATGTTTTATCAATTTATGCTGTCTTGTTTATTGCATCTTTTTCTTTCTCAAATACATGAACTTTTTGCCTGTATGTATCAATGCCTGCCTTTTAATACAAAGATGTCTTCTTTTGCCACTTAACTTAATAGTTAAAGGATTGTGTAGTTTTTGCCTTGAGTTTTCGGGGAATTAAAAATAATGCATGTTATTATCACAAAGCTGTCAAATTTAACTTGAATTTAAAATGCCTAATAAATCCTTTCCCCCTCCTCGCCTCCCCTCTATTTAACTGTAATAATTTGGACCCTAGACAACTTCGTCTCCAAATACCAGCCTCACTCCTGATGGCAGCCCATCCTTGGCAGGAGGAATTAAGCGAAAAGCTGAAGATAGTGACAGTGAACCTGAGCCAGAGGATAATATCAGGTGAAGCCATTTTTTGTAGCACTTTGTTAGCAAATTGCTGAAATAGATGCAGTCTAATTAATGCCATTTAGCTTAGAGCAGCAGTGCCTTCAGATGCTTTTCTATGATCTTTTTATCCACCGGTAATTAATGTGGAGGGTTAGAATATTCCGTAAATTCCAGTGAGATGTGTAAGCTATAGCTGTTAAATCTAAGTATCTAGATTAGTATGCGTGCAGGTTTTCATCCTCCAAGCCACTACTCCCTTTGAGACCAAGCACTAGATTGGCTAGACATTCACTGCGCGGCTTTGATTATGTGAGCTGAATGCCGCTGTTTTGCAGTTGAATTTTTGAGCTGTTTAACCCGTAAAGTTCAGTTACGTTCACGTGCGCAGCGTTATTTATCTCGACTCTCACAATGTGTTTTCTTCCGTCTTCGATTTGTAGCAGGCCCTGTTTTGTCTATGACGAGTTCTTTAAATATCTTAGGACAGCTGATCCCTAGGTGATTAAGGGATAGGGATTTTATGAGCATTAACTGGCAGTGAATTAATGGTGAGTGTGAGTTTATCAAAGGTTTAAATCAAGCTATCGCCCTTTAAGGGTGATGGCCCTTACAATTTTTTGTGAAAGTTTTCATGATAAATACAAGAAGTGAGTTTTTGTTCTCTGTAGAGCCTGGGGATGTAGGTGGACGTGGAATAGCAATAAGGGTTACTTTAATGTAAAATACTGATCGCTGTTGTCGTGATGTATTTGTGACATCTAGCCCATCAGATCTTCCATTATCAGATATTCTAGCTCTTGTTCTTACTTTGTCCTGTACGTGCAGATCTGAATGGATTGATTGTTGTTTTTAATTTTTTTTAATTAAGCAAGCAAAATTTTAATCAAAAATCAAGATACATTTAATATTGCTTTCCATCTGAATTTTAGCAGAGATTCGAAAAGAAGCTGTGAGAGTTTTATAGCAACTAGTGTGAATTAACTGCGGTGGTTTACGAGTAGCAATAGTTTTGACAGGGTTTGTATTGCCAAGCAAAAGGGTATGCTACGTTCATTTGCAGTTTAACCTCTTTTATAGGTCAGAATATTTATTCAGATCCTTTTCCGAGTGGAAAATAATTTTGCTTTTCATTAAAAGTAAAAACAATGGCAAAAACGTATTAGATGCAACAAAGTTGTGAAAATATATTTTGTATTTAGAGTAACTTTAAAACTAGAATAAATAGTTCTAGTCAGCTAGCAGATTGGGTTCTGTTACCTTACAGAAAAGGTTTTTGAAATTTATGCAAGTGCCTAGTTGCCAGGGAGATCCTGGGGTCACAGAACCGCAGGCTGCAGATGTTCTTGACTCTGTCCTTCAAGACTTAAGTGCATGTAGCTCTGTCCTTGCTCACCTGGCTTTCTTAAACTCTGGAAAAGATTTCCTGGTTTCTCCGACCTCCTCATCAGTTTGAATTGTATTTGAACTAGCTCAGGTCAGATTTTAAAAAGTATCTCTGGAGCGGGTAACCAACTTGAAACAGAAGCAAGGGGAAGATCCTTTTTTGCAAAACCAAAAGGATATGCATCATGTAAAAAAGCATAAGTCAACCTCTGGTATGTCTTAAAGGCTTCATACGTTGTGTTTATTGCACTGTGGGATTCTGGCAAGTGTGAGTTGATCTCACAGGTTACTTTTGTGGTTTGGATTCTGTATACAAATTAAAGTGATCACAGCCTTTGTGCAAAGGGATCTTGCAGGATGATTTTCAGATGTGACAATCAATGCCAAGTTCTGAACTGTTGAGAATAAAATTCTGTTTAAAAAAAAAACAAAACAAAACCACAACATTATTAAGGGATTATCTGATTTAACCAGTTTAGAAATCAGATTTGTAATTCACTTTAGTTTGCTTGAATACCAAAGTTCATATGAACTCTCAGATAGGTGTTTGTAAAATGCATTCCCTATGGTGAATAGTAAGTTTAAATTAAAAAAAAACAACTCAACAAACCCAACAACCAAAAACCCAAAACAGCAAAACAAATCCAAAAAACCCAAGAAACCACCAGGATAGTTTTGAACCAGGATATCATTGTGACTGAACCTAATGTTAGGTAGAACTTAATCTTTCTATTACTGAAACTAGCTTTTTAGATGGCAGTCTCTGAATTGAACTGGGATTCCCTCCAAGATTACGTTGTGTATGTTAGGACTAACAGCTTGAAACTTCATGTGCGTATGAATAGCTCCTTGCTTGTGGCACAACTACTCTCTCGGAATTGACATGTCACCTATAGAATGACAGGGAACGCAGCAGATGTAGCGAGTGGATAAAACGTCCAAGGAAGAAAATCTCTGGAGTCTGGAGGCAGTGATTCCTATTGCTGCCCATGCCCACGACTGCTGCATTCCCCCTGCCTTCTCAGTTTTTCGAGGGGCCTGTGTTCTGTGCTTACTGTTGGGCTTCACAGAATATGCTTGCTTGAAATGTGGCACAATATAGCACAATTCGCTTTTTTTCCTAGCATTATACACCAGAGCTGAGAGATTCAGATGCATGTCTGTCAAAGATGAGCGTTTGTTTTCCCCTGCCCCATCCATAGCCAGACATAAGGGGGAGCTGTGTGAAGTAAGGATAAATGGTGTCTGAGAGTCATCTGTTGACTCCAGTATCCATCTGGCATCAAAGGAGGTTGAAAATCCCTGTCTAAAAGGGAACTTGCCTGATGTGAGTCAGCAAACACGAGGTTCCTGAGTTGCAGATGGCTCTGGTGGTAGCATAGCTCGTCTGAACAGCAACAGAATGCAGAAATCAAGCTGCTGCTGCGTAGTGTTTATTTGCTTTCTTTTTATTTTGAGTAGCAGGGAAACTATATCACTTCTCTGCTTGAGAAAGGGCATTAAGAATAGAGGGATGAACTTGATGTGAGAAGGTACTCTAGCAAGATAAAGATTTTGGCCTAGAGTACATTAAATAAAATAAGGAGGGGGAAGGGTTTCTAATGGTTGGAAGAGTTAAAGAACAAAGTTCGAATGGCAGTTTTGGTAGTAGATTCCTGATAAGAGAGATGAAATTGCCGACTCGGAGCAATACTGTTCTGAAAACTCCTGACAGCAGCAGGCACATATTTGAAAATCTATCCTGCTCCTAACAAGTATTTTGAAGACGTGTTTATCAGGATGGTAGCTTCAGAATTTCATCTGGATTTTCTGTGATGCCAACCATCAAATTTTATTCTCTTGCTGTTGAGTATCAGTTTTTATGCTTTCATTGAAAATGTATAAAAATGAGACTTGAAGTCGCAAGTGACTTTGGCTTATATTTTAATCCAGTTATGTAAATGTGCATATATTAACATGTATTGACATCTATTTGTGTTTGTTATGCAGGTTGTGGGAAACTGGTTGGAAACAGCGCTACTATAAAAACAAATTTGATGTTGATGCATCTGATGAGAAATTCCGTCGTAAAGTTGTACAGTCCTATGTGGAAGGGCTTTGCTGGGTTCTCAGATATTATTATCAGGTACTTAAAAATTTCTTCTCTGAAACGTCAGTTTTCTTTTGTGTCTGCACTCTTTCTTTTCAGGAAATAATAATTATCCGTTGCTCATTTTTGAGAAACAATACTTTTTTTTGAAGATATAAAATAAGTGAGTGCCCATTCTATTTGGGCAGTCTCAAGATTTGAATGCTGTTTTTGTTTCTCACATACAGTAATGACACTTGTTAGTTTATTAAGGACTGATGCCTGTTTTTGCTTTGGAATACATGGCGTGGTGAAGTTACAGACGACTAAATGGGTGAACAAAGGACAAAGCCTGTGAAATTCTAGTAAGAATTTGAAAGGAACAGAGTTGTCAGTCTTCTCCTTAGATTGTAATGATGTTCTATGAAGTGTATTGTGATTGAAGTAATCTGTATCTGATTTAAATATTTTGATAATTGAGATGTCAGATTGGCAAGAGATTAGTTAGACATACTGGAGTTTCTTGCACCGATGGTTAATAACCAGCTTCGTGCCCTGCAGACAAAGTAAGTTATGTTTTGTGTGTGACCTGGGAACAGAATGTGCTGGAGCCAATGAAGTTTATCTGTTTCAGCAGGGCTTTGTGGCTTGAACACAGTGCCAGGTTGATAAAGCTGCACACTTTTCATAGGTGGCTCACACCTGTCCAACTTAGAGCACAAGCAGGGCAAATACCTTGCGTGCCTGCAAAAAACCATGCAGTCTTAAAGTTAGTTTATTTTAACGTGTATTCCTTTCCACCCTTCCCCCTTGGAACAAAGAGAGAGTGTGTTCCCTTCCACTGTATGAATTAGTTGCGTTTGGGCTCTGGCTTGGATTGTTATGGTGGATGAAAGCCTCAGAGTTCAAGGTTTGCAAATCTGTTCCAGTTGATCTGCAGCAGAGCTGAGCTCTCCTCCTCCTTGAGTAGCTCCTTCTGCAAAGGACCAACGTCGCCTCGACGCCTTCATAGGTGGAAATTCCTGTGATCCTGCACACAGTTTAGGTCTGCTGGAAGCAAGCCATGTTCCTCTTAACCATGGCAAGATACACTCCTAGAACTCCATAGGTGCCCATATTTCTCCAAAGTGGGTAAATGAATCTTTAGATTAGCTGTAGGTGTCTAGTTGCTGAAAAACTGTCGGTGTGACCTTCAGTGATGCAGCAACACAAAAGCAGTGCAAAAGGCAGTCTGGATTTTAAGGGAAACTGAAGGGCTTAGACAAAGGGAGCACCGGGCAAAACTGAGATAATATTTACAAGGTGACTGAAATATTTATACTCATTTGACAATTGTAAAATTAAGTTTGTTTTATTCAAAGAAGTGCGTGTGGGGTGTGTGTTCATTGCGTTATGACCAGAGGCTGTGGCCTGGCGCAGATGTCATTGTGTGCTTTTACAACTGTTCAAACTGGGATTGCATTTGCACGTTGAGAGATTTGTGGCTCTAAATGTATAGGAGCTGGAAGACAGGCATACACCGAACTTAAAACAGTATGGGCAAGTCTCTATACAACACTCACTAGTTTAGCTTGTGAAATCAATTTAATTATTGAGGTGCATTTAGGTGACTCCTTGTCCTTCTGAATTTGTAGATATTCTGGCAGAAGTAACATAGAGAAGCGATAGATGGTAACGGTTGCAAAGGAAATAAATTGGTGAGGTTGACAACATCTTCAGACTTCAGGCAGGATGATAGTGCTCTCAAGAAAATTGAGGAGTGCCCATAAGACCTCAAGAAAAAATGACCGTACAGAAAATATTTTCTAGTTTAGAAATGTTCCAAAGGAAAACTTGGAGAAAGCACACAAATGGTTAGGGCTTTTTTTTTTTTTTGGTACTGTTTTGCTTCATATTCAGATGACTCAAAAAGAAGGCAAGCCTCTCTCTAGACCTTGTAAGAATTATATTGCAGACTTGAAATAGCGCAGCAATGAAATAGTCGCACGTGCTGCTGTTTGTACTTGCATAACAGAACTATGTGTGGGCAAAATCCCGTAACCTGCTATACATGGACAGTCCATTGCATCAGTATGGAGCAGCAGTCAAATCACTTTCTGCCCATATGGAAGTTAGATGAGGAGGCTGTTGGACTGGGGGGAATTTCAAAATAGGTTTGCTTGAGGGTTTTTGTGTGTTGTTTTCTGTTTAGCGTAATAATAATTGCTTCTAATAACTACTGCTCGTTGTCCATAAAGCTTCTGACAGAATAGATTATGTGCTCTTCTATCCTTATAAAAAGCTAATCATGCAGAGCGTGTTCCACTAGTGGGAACATCTGTCTGGAGAGGAAAAAAAAAAGGGGGGGGGAAGGAAAAAAAAGAAACAAACAACAAAAAAAAGAAACCAATCCACCTGGCTTTTGAAACACACTGAAACCATCTGAAGAATTGCATCTAATAATTATAGTCTCTGTAATTTTATACCAAAAATACCGCTGGAGGAGCCCCATTGACATTTACGTATTCAGAATTGGAAGTCAAAATAGTGGGCTTTTATTTCAAGTGGTACTGCTAAGAAAAATAGCTGAGGAGGTGAAAACTTGACTTAGACCTCCTAGAGCCACCTTTCCTTTATAAAGTGCATTGTGTTCTGATGTGTTTTGAGTTTACTTTATTTTCTCCTTTTTGAGGATTATTTTTCCTCTTTCAAGTGAATGCACTTCTTATTTCCCAATATTCAAGACGGAAGAATAAGAGGGGAAAAGCAAAATGTTAGTTGAAGTGTGTATTAGTGTTTGTACTGAATTGAAAAATAACAGTTAAAACTAGAATACTTTTCAACCTGCAACAAATATTGTTCACATTTTCACACCTTGTAGAGTGCATCAAATCAGGGTTCTCTGATCCCCTGTATTCCCAAGTTAGTGCTGGGTTTTTGCATTGAAATACAGTAGTGCAAACTGTGTGCTGCCAGAAAAATACTACTTCTGTTCCTGTTGAGACCTCTGTAATGGCTTTCTGACTGTCACGATTCTGCTGTCGTAATTGTATACAGTTACAGAGAACTTGGAAATTCCTGCTCTGTGTCATCTGTGTGTATTTCCCTGTTTGAGATGTGGTAGCAACTCTACACCAGTTGAAAATGTGTCCAGTTGTTACAGGCTCCTCAGTTTAGCCCAGGGACTGGTTAACTGTATGGATAGACTCTGATTTCCTACTCTTTGCAAGAAATTCTTTTGTGCCTGGTTTTATTGGACTTAGTGCACGTGCTCGTGTGTTGTTTTTTTCCCTTGGGGAGGTGGAAAAAGGCAACGAGGTGTGTTGCAGTGTCCTGAAGCAAAGGTTAAGATTCTGCTGTAAGGTCTTTTGTGTCGTTATGGTGCTAGGTACTGTCTCTTTGGCTGTCTCCCTTAGTGACTCAAACCTAGCACATAGCAAGAGTACTTTGGCATAGAAGTCTATCTGCTGTTCTGTGCTGCCGAGGAAATGCCCGAGGTCTCCATTCACTCGCTGTAGTCTGGCTATGAAAAGTTAAGTCCCAACCTGAAGTCCAGAGTACCTTTAGAGGCAAGAGCTCTTTCTTTTCTAATCGTGGGGACTCCTCTTTCTCCTGGTTGATGCTGGGCTAAATTTTGTCATCTTTAGTGACTGGACTATGCAATTTTTATTTATTTTTTTTCTTTTCTGATTTTGTTTCTCTATCCTAGGGCTGCGCATCCTGGAACTGGTATTACCCTTTTCACTACGCTCCATTTGCTTCTGACTTTGAGGGTATTGCAGACATGCCTTCAGATTTTGAGAAAGGCTCAAAACCGGTAGGGCATCTTTATTTATTTATTTATGATTTGGCACCTCATTAGAAGCGTTCTACATCTGCTTGTTTAATTTCAACAGTTTAAGCCTCTTGAACAACTCATGGGAGTATTTCCAGCTGCAAGTGGAAATTTTCTGCCACCAACATGGAGAAAGCTCATGACAGATCCGGTAAGAATCCTTGTTGTATTCCTCTTGGTAAGGTTATGTTGTCTTGCAGTTGTGTGAGCATGACTTGCTGCTTCTTACTTCAGGCAGGAAAAGTAATGGAGACCAGGAGGGAACATTTTTGGTAGATTGCAGAGATTCTTCGCAGGGTGGTTGGCTAGATGATCTCCAGAGGTCCCTTCCAACCCCATATGATTCTGTGATTCAAAGATCCTTAATAGTGATTCTTTTGAATTCAGATGTTTCAGTGGGGAAAAATTATTTCCTGACTCTTACACTTTAATAATGTTGTTTACTTTCTCCAAGAAACGTTGCAAAACTTGACTGGGGAGCAGATACCTTAACCTAGTTATCTGGAATTACTCTCTGTCCTGCTTAATTTCTTGTTGTGGTACTCTAATGGAAGTGGTCTCGCTGAGGAGACCAGCTCCAGTGTGGGTAGGTCCGCGCTGGGGAAGGGAATCGCAGCAAAAAGGATCAGCAAGGAGCTCTTTTTGAGGGCTTTTTGAAGCTGGGCAAAGCAGCCAGCCTGTGCCAGGAACTGGCGGGTTGTGGGGGGCTGCTGAGGCAGCATGGGCTGAACAGCACCACCCGTGACAGATCTAAACGAGGCATAAACGCACCACGACCTCACAGACGCAGGCCTTGGTTCTCATGGGAGACTTCTATCACCCTCATATCTGCTGGGAAGGCTACACAGCCAAGCACGTACAGTCCAGGAGGTTCCTCCAGTATATTGATGATAACTTCGTGACTTAAGTGGTGGAGAAGCCAGCAAGGAGAGGTGTACTACTGGACCTAGTTCTGACAAACAAGGAGGGACTGGTGGAGGACATTAAGGTTGGGGGCAGCCTTGGCTGCAATGAGCATGAAAAGATGGAGTTCAGGANATGAAAAGATGGAGTTCAGGATCGGGGGTAAACAATAAGTAGGATTGAAGCCTTGGATTTCAGGAGGGCTAACTTCGACCTCTTCAGGAAACTGCTTGGAGAAATCCCGTGAATTTCTGGGGCTCTGGAAAGTAGAGGGGTTCAAGAGAGCTGGGCGATACTCAAATATTGCTTTCTCCAAGCT